>APFE031293494.1:30535-63961 GCA_000404065.3 Pinus taeda
CCAATGTTGCTCTATTTAATAGATGGTGAGGAAGATGAGAGGCATTCTTGCATTCCATCTTTCCAAGATTCTATCTTTCATTCTCTTGGGAGAATGGTGTTCTAAGACTTAGGAGTCACTAGCAGTAGTACATTGATTGAGGGCTCAGGGGTGGCCAGTTGTAGCAAATTCTTGCGCAATTGAGCCTAAGGTTGGGTGGAGATTCGTCCCCAAAACCTTATTGTGGTAAGCTTACTTCTACCACAGGTAAGCACAGGTAAGCACTATTCATAGTTTAAAGTTAGTTAATTAATTACATGTTTATTTGGCTAGGTAAGTGCCACTCTGATTTACATTTAATGTTAATAAGTTAATTAGATATTTATTTTGGGTTGTTACACAAGAAGCCTTAAAGGCAAGGAATTGGTATCTCTCATCTCATTTATGAGGTGAACCACCACATTAATGAACCAAGGGGAGAAGGAGTGACCAAGAAACTCTATAAATACAAGTTTTAGGAGATCTAATAAGAAGAAGAAGAAGAAAAGCATTGTTATGCTACCAAAATTGTTGCGTAGCAATCAAGCATTTTAGTGAGACAGGATTTCATCATCAAGAGAGTCTTCATACTTCTTTGTGAGAGATAGGAAGCTTGCAAGGAGATTAAGGAAAGGAAATTCCTTGTTCAGGATTTTATAGCACCATTGCCCAAAGAATTCTTTCCAAGTGTATTTTCTTCATCTATTGTATCTGTTTGTTGATGGTGATGAACCCACCAACATTTAAGGTGATCTCCCCATTAAAAAGTCCCAACTAGACCTCATACCATTCAAAGTAGGAGTTCCAGTAGTGGGTAGTAATGTAGTGCCTTGACCATGGTAGAGCACAAAGATAAGTATGATGACTTTGCATGGAAGCAAGTGTGTGACCTTGTAGCGAGTAAAGTGAGATGAATGGGGGTTCTAACACATGGAGAGGAAAAGGAAGTGTGCCCCTTAGAAGCATGTAATAGTACGAAGCTTGAAAGGAACACATGAGCAGAATGACATCACAAGCTAAGATTTGGAATATTCCACAAGTTAAAGTGATGGGTTAATCCAACAACATGCATTCAAAAAGATTCATACAAATGCATAAACAATATTCCATAAGAAAATGAGTAATTCAAACAACATACATTGCTAAAGAAACTAGAATAGTCCAAATACAATAAAAACATATGCATGAAAGCGTGTTGGCTCTGTTATTATTATTATAAGTGAAATTTCCATCCTTACATACAGTATTGATAGTCACTAGCCCCAATAGTGTAACATTAAAATCAATAACACTTTCTCCCCCAAAGAATTATACTCGCTCTACGCTATGGAGAAGCCAAGGCTCGTCACAATACTCCCAAGCCTTTTCTAAGCCTAAGCCTAGCCAAAAGCTTGGCTCCCAAAATCTTCCTCTATGAGTTGTGAGGTTATATTTATAAAAAGGGGTGGGGTGACCCTTGAAATTCCCCTGTGTGAGTCTTTGACTACCCTCATGACTCTCCAACTTCCTTACAAGTAACTCATTCCATAACATGGTGACATTTCGCATTCCACTAATGACACTTGGAATTTCAGTTACAACATATTTACAAATAATATTACATTTTCCACATGTACCCATGTAATACAAAATATGTTAGAGAGAACCTAACAAGAAACAACACTATGATTCTAAAGTTTGGGGAAAGACCATCTCAGCAACCTCCACTTGGTGCTTCTCGGTCACATATCGATGCCAAGCTTGGTACTACATGATGATGTCCCCAAACTACTTGATGGTGTCTTTCTAATAATGGACTCTTGCCTCCATAGCATATGGGTATATGTTCTTGGAACCTGTGTCCAACTTGTTCTACAGCATGTGCAGCATGGTGTTGACCATGAAGGGACCATCAATGTACTTCTCCATGTTATGAGCACTCAGTGCTGAGTCTTCCCTAGTGACCTCTCGTCTTAGTTGCTCCATGTACTCATAGATATCTAGCCAGACTTGGTTCTTGTGTTTAGCATTAGTGAGGGAAATTATATCTATTCATTCTATTCCTCGGTTGTTGGTTGTTCTAACTCATCAACCTGTATTGGTGATGTTTGCTCTGTTATTACACCCTGCCGTTATTCTTCTTCCTGCTTCTACTTCTCTTCCTATTCTTTCCTCCTAAGCTCCCATCCTTCCTTCAGTTGTTGTTCTGCTTGTTGCGATCTCAATTCTTCTACTTGCAAGCTCTACTTTTCTCTCTTTTGTGCTCTGATGTATGTGTCCTTTGCTTCCCTTTTCTTCTGCTGCCAAAGTTGTCTGCATGAATATTGAATCTACTTTTACTCTACAACTTTGTTCTCCCTCTATAATGTCAGCAACTTCTACTTTCCCTGATCTTGTATGGGATTGTTGCCTTCTACTATTTCTCATGGACTTTCTACCATGTTAGTGTTGACTCCTTTTCTATGAGCAGTTGAGTGTCCGCATATATTGGCAAGTTAAATGGTGCTTTCTCAACTGCTTCCCCAGTACTTCTTTCAATGGTCTCTCTTGAAGAAGCTCTCTTTGGTTCCACGATACAATTACCATTGGAGAGAAGTGCTTCACAAGTGTGGTAACTGTGGGATAGAAGGGAGACTCATGGAAATCAAACATTAGCTCTTACAACTTTAACTTCAAAGCATGATCAAGCAGCAATCAGGGCACCTAATGAGGGGGATTATGCAATTTTGACCGCCAGGGGTGAGTTGCTGACTGTGGGAACTACACACTACATAGTCCCAACAGTCTGTGTGGAAGCTTGATGACTAGAACTGCACAATGTGCAATTCAATATGGGCCAGGGCTTGGGAGAGACTATGCATTATGCAGTCTCAATGGCCAAGTTGGGATACGAGCTCCTAGAACTATGCAATACACAGTTGGAGCTAGCCTAGGATAAGCTCTATGCAATTCCGAAAGCCAAGGTAGAGGCCCTGAGCTCCCATATTTTATAGTGCATGCAGTGAAGTGTGAGATCCGGGCAAGGGGAGCCCAAATCTACCCATGGGGAGTGTGAAAATAAAGTATATCTAAAGGATGATGTGATGATGGGTGAACATATGACTAAGTGTTGATGCATGCATGTGAAACAAGTGCAACAATTGATTAAACTAAAGTAAAATGAAGCATGTGAAGAGAGTCGCCACAACAACGACTGTTAGTGCAAAATGGGAAATCTCATGTGACACTTGGAAAAGGTAGTCTATAACTTGAAACAACACTTCTAAAAGCTAAAAAAAAAAATTAAAACAACAACATTTGTTCAAAGAAACATGTGAAACAACATTGTCACAAGCTAAACAATGAAAAGTGATAGAAAAAGCGAAAAAACACAATAAAATAAAAACTCACTTGGAAAAGTGACGAAAATGCTTCGAAGGCTTCTTGATCTCATTGGTAATGCTAGGGCTTGATGATTGAATGTAAAAATGTTCTCTAGAGGCGTCCATTACATAGAATTGAGAAAATTGGAATTTATGATGGACATGCCCGAGATCAAGGAAAAAAGTGACACTTGGTGAAAACTTCTAAGGATAGTAGTGTGTCACCCTCAGGAAACCAATAGTAGATACCTCCTTCCTAGAGATGCTTCTTTCTTTTTTTATTTTTCAATAAAATTTCCATGCATTTCCGAGAGAGATTTCACATTTTTGGTAAGGACTGGGCAACTCACTAGCTCATGCACTAAGAAACTTCTGAGTCTCTGGGTTGCCCCTCATGCTTTGCGCAATTTCCCAACTGAAGGTATGTTGTCAACTGGATCTACGCAAATCTGGAGCTGAAGGCTTACTCTCAAGTTAGATTGCGCAATTCCCGAGAGCAAGGATGGTTGCCCTCAAGGATTGTGCAGTTCACTAAGGCAAGCCTGGAACTATGTGAAGACCAAGTCAAGAGATCAGCTTATGGGTTATGTTAGCACTCAAATCTACCTTAGGCTAAAATAAGGTGATACTCAAGGCCACATCAAACCACGCTCAGCCTCGTAGCTAGCCCTACGAGGACAGGAGAGGGCTCTCTCCGAGTCAATCTCGGAAAAAGATAATCAACAAGGTCGAGATGACTGAATTGATGACTAATTTTAGGCTAAGTATTAAGTACAAAGAGTTTAGAATTGATTTTTAAAGGTTTTGTTGAATTCAAGGGAAAGGCAAATTTGGGTGTGGGGATGAGGCACAGTTTTTGCAGAGGTCTACTTGGGGCAAGATAGGCGATTGTTTTGATGCCTTAAAGCAAGTGAGATGGGTATATCAGACTAGTGAGGAGTTAAGGAGAGCAAGGAATCTCAAGGATTCTCCTTAAACTGAAGAAAACATAGAAAATTAAACAAATTTAAAGGCAGAGCATAGCAAGTTCATGGATTCTACCTTAACACTTCATTTGTTTAATTACAGAAGATTAAATAAATAAAGTGGTACACATACACAACTTACAAGTACTAAGAGAAACACACCATCAACACATAAAGCCACATGAATCCCAAATAGTGCTGCAAAACCCTGGTCTTTCCTTTGCCAAAAATGCTGATAAGATATGTACAATATAGTCTCAAGCTATCCCAAGAGTTCAACCTCTCCTACTGAATGAAAATTTACATATATAGACCAAGCTATCCTCATTCCTAACCTCTAGGGGTCGAGCTCCTCCTTCTAGGAGCAGTTTGAACAAATTCTAAACATGGAGCAAGAATCTAGATGACCAAACAACCTGCCTCTAAAAAGAAGGAAATTGATTCATTACATTAGTTTCTTGCTAATTTGTGAATGAATCATCTAGAAGAAGGTAGATAAGTGCCATGTTACCTTAAATACATCAAATCACATCATGTTTGGTGAAACATTACATCAAAGAGTGAAACTGGTGAAAACTAGTCGAATTCCTGAGCTGAAGGTGAAAAACTGGGCAAAAAACTGTATGCGTAGCGCCCCTGATCCCTATGCATAGCGCACATTTGAGCTTGTTTTTGGGGCACTTCATGACATCAAAATTGAGCTCATGATAGCTTATTGGAAAGCCCTGGATGTCTAATTTACAACCCAAGTGGAATTTTCCAATTTGAAGCTTATTTGCCCCCTCAAAACTGAATTCTCCCAGAGGTACTTCCTGCAGTTGGAAAAGGTGGCAGCAAGGTGGTTTTCATGATGTTTTTGGACATTTTGACCATCCAAATCTCAATGAAATGCTTCGGAAATGGCTGAACATGTGTATTTATTCATGACAAATCCAAAACTACAAGCCATTTGTCAATTGGACCTCCCAATCTTCAGGGTAGCGCGCTGCGTGCTACGCGTAGAACGAAAAAACTCGTTTCTCAAGCCAAAAATTTCAAAACGACAAAATTTTCTCCAAATTTGCCCAAATTTGGAGTGAAGACCCTCAATCATGTATCTTTCTCAACTAATGAAGCCTCAGCCAAAACTCGAAGCAGATCAGGCCTTTTGCGTTGCTTTTGCATTTTTCTCAAACGTCTCTTGAGGATCTTCATTCTCGCTTTGCAAACATGCATGAGAGCCCAATAGTGAGTCTTCATGTGGTGAAGCATGTCCTTGTCCCCGTTTGCCTTTGCCAACAACTTTTCCAAGTGAGTGTTCACCCGGATGAGCATCGATTCCCGATCAATAGGTGTCAAATCACCGGGTCTCCTACGAGCCAATTCCCGATCTTCACGAATCTTGCGCAGCTCATAAAGTTCATGCTCATCCTCCAGCTGCTTGTTTCACTGCTCTAAGTAGTTTATCACCCATTTAGCCATTTGAAATTTCTTTTGTAGCTACTCATTCTCGGCCCTTTGCTCTCGGATAATCTCCTTAAGCTCCGAGTTGGGCGAACTAGCATCAACATCAATGATACCGGTATCCTGAACTCTTGAAGGACCCTCATCAACCATGGGTCTCTTGCCCCTGTCCTGACTCTGTACCTGTGCTGTAGATGGAAGCGAGACCTCTTCCACATGATTTGGAGATAATACTCGCTCTGCTGGTGATGTCAACGGGACCCCTTCCACCTCGGGTGGAGATAGTACTCGTCGTGCAGCTGCAAATAAGGCCCTGGGACCTTTCTGATATGTCACATATGCTGGAGCCTCAACATGCTCGGTCTCATGAATGTCAAACTGCTGTGAAGGCCCTCCCTCATCATGAACTATCTCTGTTGGTGGCTGAGGCGCTGTGAAAAGGTCACGAGAAATAAAATTCTCCCATGTAATGCCCTGCTGTGCCAGCTGATGAATCACCACGATCTTGATCAATGCATAATGGTATATTCTCCTGTGCTGATGTGCTGGGCTCTTCTTTTGCACTAAAGGCACCATATTCTCTATGTTGCGAAACATAAAATATGGGATGTTCATCAGATGCACCATTGTAAAATGCATCAACAAATGGACAAGGTATGCATAAAGACGCGAGAATCTTCCGTCAAAACTGAAATACCGGATGATGAGTTTCATCAAAGGTGTAAACCGATCATTCAGGTAGTGGAAAGAAAAATCTCTACTCAAGTGCCTCATATACCCTGGTTTAATATATGGCTCATAATATGATTTCTCTAGCTGCTGACGCTTATTCCATTGCTCTCCGATATTCAGAATTCCCGTGGCCTCTCCAATGGTCTCTGGTGACAAAATGAAATCAACTCTAGCAAGGTTTACATGGCCATCATGTAAATGGAGAATAAACAAGCGAGGTAATTCACGATGATGCTGAAACTGCGAAATTAGCTCACAAAAATGATAGCATGACTGATGGCGAAAGCAATCCATGGCAAGTGGGCAAGCTTGCAATTGTACCATAGAAGTGGGTTCTTCTCTAAGATGTTTACCACCTTTGCCACCTCTGCGAGGTCTTTGTGGCACATTTCCCTCTGTGGTGGAATCACTATCATTTTCTTGCTCATAAGATGACTCTGTATTTGACATGGTTTTGAGAACAAAATAGCTGCAATAGGGGGACTGCAATGTGTATGGCGTAGGTGTGATGAAATCCCAATTTCAGTGTATCCTCAAAAAACCAGCTGAAGCATCATAAAAATTATGCCATAATGGAAATTTTGTTTGGTATATTTGGGCATAAAAACAATCACAAAGATATTGTGGTATGAAGTGCTGCTATCTCAAATGTCTTTTAATACCCTATACAAAGTTTCAATAAGGGCCTAGGGTTTGATTTGTTTTCTTACACCCAACACCACTTCCACTTTTCAAACACACATTAGACAATATTCAACTTGATGTTTGAGTCAAAGAAACACCTACTTGTAGTTGCAGAGGCAATTTGATATGTTTTAGGCACATAAAATTAACGCTGGAATGGATGTGTAGCACGCAAGTTCTGTGCGTAGCGCACCTCCCAGTGCGTAGCACCTGTGTAAATTAACACAGGATGTGCGCGGCCAATGCGTAGCACACCACCCAGTGCATAGCGCGCACCTTCAACTCTGCCTCAAGGGTTTGAAACTTGGTTTTTCACCCTCCAATCTTGAAAATGCTCTTGCTTTGATATGTGGTGAATCAAAAAGACTTGTTTCACCTTATATACACCCAAAATATCTAATTTGAATAAATTGACTTCAAAAAACCCACTTTGTAAAGTTTGGGCACTTTCACTTTTGGCCTATTAATACAATGATGCTTTTTGATTTTCTCTTGCTTTTCTGAGGTTTGGACTGAAGCTCTTTGTTGATTTTTGTTTGGAGGGATAGCTGTAACATGCTCTGGCAAAGGAGATCAAGGCTGCATTTGAACATTTGAAGAATTGAAAATTTTGACAAATTCTTACAAAAATGAGATGGCGACTTATCTTTAAAACGAAGTTTTGAAGATAAGTCCTTATTCAGCTGTACAATGATGAGAATTATTGAAGTGATGATCTATCAAAGACATCCCTTTGGCCTACCGGTCTTCTAAGACTTTTCAGGACTAAATTAACTCAAACCCTAGACCTAGACCTAAAAATAAAAAAAAAATGACTTGTGAAGCTTTATGACTCATCCTAAACCAGCAGTGATATGCACGAGGGGAATGAATGACACAGACCACTCCATCAGAGTTATGGCATGCCTAACGAAATGCAACTGATGAAAATTGGTGGGACACCTAAAACATGATATGCAAAAAAGAGCTTTGATCTCTGATGGAGGGATAACTAGACCGACTCTAACAGGTACAACACTAGCATGTTGCCTTTAAAAAGGAAGAAATTGCATTGCCATTGAAAAAGATCCCATACAATGCAATTTTATTCAGTAAAGAATTAATGCTCTTCAATTTCTTCCAGATGCAATGCAAGAAATTGGGTTGAAGAAAGGGGACTTTAGTGAATCACGTGTGGTAAAAAAGGCAAAGGAACCTCAACTACCATTACATGGAATGATTGAAAAGGCATACATTGGGAGATTCACAGACATCAAAGATCCATTAGAAGAGGAAAATGAGCAAAATGAAGTAGAAAATGTTGTGGAAGAAGAAAATGATGAAACTCTAGAGGATGAAGAGTTTGGATTACGTGATATTGTTGATTAAATTTAAGTTATGCTTGGAAATCAAGCTCATTTTTTGTAAATTATTAATTAATTATACTTGTAATGTTTTGACTTTGACATTTTATGAGAAGAATAAGCATTCAATCAATGTTGTTATGTGTTCAATATTTGTATTATGTGATTTTTGCATTAATTTTTATGTTAATAATTATTTTTTGAAAAAAACTGTGATTATTATTATTTTTTTGACATGAAATTCATAAAAAAAACTATTATTTAACCATTTTTAGTTAAAATTTTCGTACAAAAATTGTGATTTTGACATGTCATTTCTAGCAAAAAATTACAAAAAATTATCAAAATGTGTAGTTTTTTAGTTATATTTATGTTGAAAATGGTTATTTTATGTCAATTGTTAACAATTATTGTCTTTTAGAGACAATTATTTCATGTGCATTGAAAAATTAATTAACAATGTATAAATATGTAGAATATCGAAACTTCAAAATATCGACCTTCTTTTTTAAATATGCAAAACAATAAAAACATCACTACATTTTTTTTTAAATAAAAACAAGAAAATATGAAGAAGAAGACCACTTCAAAAATTGTTAAATTTAGAAAATAATTATTTACATTTCATACATTAGAAAATTTAAAGTAAAAAAATAGGTCTTTTAAAAAAAGGGCCTGATGCAGAATCACCACTTTTTTAAATCAACATGCAAATCACTAACATTCTAAAACGTAATGTACATAATAAAAATTTAAAGTGCTAAAAACTATGCTCTAAAAAAAATATGTGTTTCTTGCATCGCCCCTTTTTAAAATTAGGTCACTTTTTTGCTATCTCTACGAAACGGGTAACCGTATTAGTTCCCATTTCAAAGTTTACAATGTTTTGAAGATATTCATAAATTAAACATATCCTTTGGCAAGCTTGTAATCAAGAATAACTCTCATAATTATGCAAAGACAATATCTATATTATTGAATCTATCTTGATAACTGCAAGTCAACCTATTTTCCAACTATAAAACCGATCATGATTTCTATTCAATAATTAATCAGTTCATTTGGTTTCAGACCTTATTCCTTACTATTAAGATACACACAAAAACAATCTACGAAAACAATACATTTCTCAAACTATGAAGAACCTTGTTGATTTTAAATAAGATTTAGACTATCACAAGGACATTTCTAGCCTAAAGATAAGTTTTTTTTTACTACCTCTTAAAAGATTACAACACTTTGCAGGACTAATAACTACTCATACAACTATACATCCAAGCACAAAATTTCTAAATCCATCAATCTCTTTCATTCCACATATAATACAATCATCTTAGGCTTCTAAATCATGCAAGAATTCCAATGCATCAAAATGTGATCTCACTCTCCTTCAATTTCTCTCTCAAAAAATATCACAAGCACATATTATTGTAAAACAAGAACTCAAATAAACTTTTAATTAATCACAAACCTTTTTCCTTTAAGTTCAAATAAAACAAAGTTCTCACCACAGAACATGTTTATCTTCTAAACATCTTATTCTCTTAACAATTTATAAGTTAATCAAATTTCAAGAAAGCAATTCATCAAGTTGATAAACAATATGAATTTTGAATCGGTCACCTAACTAACAATAGTTTAGAGAAGTTCATGAGTTCAATCCTCATAATTTCTCTAATTAATTTAGTTAAATAAAATTCAACCAATATGATATTGAGAAAATCATTAAGGAGACTATTATGTCATTTCCTAGACCTAGTGTGTCTTAAGCCAATAGAAAAGATATTTCATCAACTTATCACAATAATTTTTTTCTACATTTCAAGAATTTTAAAATTAATTTAGTTCTACCTAAATCCAATAGATACAAAAGAATTACAATACTAGAGGATAGATACCTAGTTCACACTTGACTCCATATATCAAAATCAATTATTCCAAAAATTCTAAACCACCTAATGGTGTTCACTATGCCAGTCTTAGTATCTTCATTTGTAGCAAATTCATGTTACAAATCTCTACCCATTTAACTTTAATTACACATAATCAATCCCCCTTAATCATGTCTATGAGATTCCATCATAATAATTTGTTTAGTCTAACCAAAAGAATTACTTAGAACATAGATATATGTTAGTATGGATTCCACACCCATACCTTACCTCATTACTTAGCTCATAGATATATGTTAGTATGTATTCCACACTGTTGGGAACAGGTCCCTTAGGGTCAATTTTGGGGTTAAAAGCCCAAGTTTTGGAGCAAAAGGCCCAAGTTTTGTGCAAAGAATGTAAAGTCTCCACATTTTGTGGTCACGAAGCGCGAAGATGCAAAGAGTTGCTAAGGGTTTTCTGCCATTCTTTTGTATAAGTCATGCCAGCTTTAGAGATCTATCCATGGTTCATGAACCATGGGATTGTATAAAAAGGGAGTCTTAGAAGATTCTAAGGCAAGTCTAGTTCAGTAGGGTCTTGTTATGTTTTATGCATGGGCCTGTGAGAGCTGAAAGTGAAGAGTCTTATCGTAGGAAAAGGCTTTGCAGCTGAGTGTACAAAGGCTTAGGGTAGAAGTCTGCAACTGAGTGCACGGACCCCTGCAGCTGTGTGCGTAGGGTAGTCAGAGTTTGTACTAGAATTTGGATTATCAATAAAGAGAAGTATTCTGGAATTATCTATGTATGCATTATTTTACTTCTATTGCGATTATGTTGAATACTGAGGTTATGAATTAACACTATGTTGATGTGCAAATCTATGTATTTTACTTCAATGAACGAAAGTAAGATATCTGTTTACGAGAAGATAACTGCAATGCATGTTAAAGTTAACTGATACTTAAGCTAATTTGAGTGAATATAGGAGTAGAGTAATTGCAGAGGCGCGTAAGTGCCTGATCTTTCTATTTAGGGTCCGTGAAGGACAATCAGAGACTTTCGCGGAGTCTTCAAGGATGAATAAGAGACATACTTTGATAAGCCCTAAAGGGTTTATCATCCTGCGTGAAGGAAGGGTTAGGGAAAATAACCAACATCACAACCATCTCACGGTGCAAAAACTTGGTTCCTGCATCCCCCCATATTGCTTTGGGTGAGACTTCAGTGTGCGCACCGCGGATTGATGTCGAAAGGGCCAGTAGTGTAGGGATTTTCTTGGCTACTTAATGCTGAACTTGGGTTAGGGCCCATTAAGCCAGCAAATGGTTCCATTGCTTGGACCAGGATTTGCATAATGGGATGTGTGATGTCGCATCATTGGAATCCAACTAAGAAGGAGATTGAAGATTGGTTGGATAGAAAGATCCACGAATTCATGGCACAAGAAAACAAGAATCTGCGATTGACAAAAGAAAAGTGGTTGGACAAATATCTGTACACAAAGATAGACGAAATATTCTTTTGTTCCTTCTCGGTTGAATTATATGAGTGGACTGCGAAATTCGCAGACGACTAAGGTCCAATTGTTTGGACCCCAAAGTGAGTGTGGAAATTGGAAGCCTCTGAAGATAATATCACATGCACTGTCAATCATTGGCTCGAACGTATAATAGGAGGGTTTGTGACATAGTTTGCGGTCAAAGCTTTGATTAGTTACAACAAAGCAGAGCACTGCTTCTTCAAAGGGTCGCGAGGTAAGTATTTGAAATTGTTAAATACTTGGAATAATATGCTATTGTGTGAAAAGCAGGTTATGCAGTTACCTTGATGTTTGGGGCTACACGAAGTGGAAGGAATTTCAGGGATGGAGGAAGAAAATGACCTGAATATAGCCCACTAATTGAGCCTCCTTTGAGTGACGATGAAGGGGAAACATAGGCTTCTCCATTGAGCACTATTTAGTTGATAAGACATGGATTCCTGTGAATACCTACACCGCCTCCATCCTCACCTCATCCACCCACATGCCTCCATCCTCACCTCCACCACTTACCCCTTCACCCACACCACCATTGCCTCCACCACCGTTCAACATGGGGAACTCCGTAAAGCTACCTGTGTTCAAGGGTATAGGAAATGAATATCAAAACCCATTTTGGTTCATCACGAAGGCTGTATGGGAAGCTCAGGGTATCACGGATGATCAAATGAAGAAAGCAATGTTGGTCAGTGATTTGCAGGACCATGCACTAACTTGGTATATTAAGTACTGCACTGATAATTTGACGTCCACATTGGAAGATATCCATATTGCGCTAAATAAGGAATTTAGTAGACCTAAGTCTGAGGTGCAATAAATTGTAGGATTCAAAGAGATTATGATGAAGCCTAGTGAGACACCCTTGGATTTGGATTAGATATTGAAGTGTATGATCCATGAAGCCAACATGAATCTGACTGATGGGAAACACCGTGAATGGTTTGTGGCCTCACTCTTGCCTCATTTAAGGGTTGTGCTATCACAACAAAAGATTGGGACCTAGGAAAAAGCTCTGGAAATTGTGATGATATTACATGAGACACTAATGCAAGATGCTAATTTGGGGGTTCATCAAATTCATGCGCAGTTGCAGAACCTTTGCCTTGAAATGAAAAGTTTGAAAAAAGACAGAACAACTCGGCCAGAGGTGCGTGAAGAAGTATGGTTCCAAAAGTGCAAAATCCAGTGGCATGAAAAATACCATTGTCAGGTTTTCACAAATTATGTTGCAGTAGGGGGACCAATTCCTCTGAGGCCGGAAGCTATAGTAGGGCCAAGTGTAGGGTCCACGCTATGGTGTGCTATATGTCAGGTAGTTGGGAAACATGCAACAAACAATTTCCATTTGCTGCAAAAATTCGTATAGACACCACAACAGCTCTTCTACAACTTTTGTCATTTTGTGGGTCACATTGAGCACAATTTCTAGAGTTAAAAATTGGTGATGGATAGGATACCTAAATATAGGGTGCATGCAGAAACGCGACCCCTGGACCAAGGCACTGGAGAAACATGAGGCAAGTATCAGGGGCGCAGATGAGGCCGAGGTGGAGGAGGACCTGGTAGAGGTCGAGGGCGGATTATTTATTACAATTGTGGAGGACTAGGACACTACGTGTGAGATTGACGAATCTGATGTAGTTTTCATGTGGCTATTTTACTCAGTTTGACCATGTGACAAAGGATTGCCCTATATTGTTAGCTAAGATACACAAGAAGGGGGCACAACCTCAGTAACCGACTCAGAACCTGTAGATGATAAGGGCTGAGCCTCATGAGGAAGACCCTAAGGTAAATATTGTGCTGTAGAGTGGAGTAACGACTGGTGAGGATAAGGGGAAGAAGCCCAAAGAAGGCGAGTGGGTCCGCAAAGCACTAGAAAAGGAGATCGGGTTTGATCTAGAACGTGCAAAAGAAGCATTTATGGAAGCAAAGAAAAGTTTCGCTGAGGCCTCTACCTCATGGAGTCAGGAGAAATTGGTTGAAGAAATGGACCTGTCCATGATTACCATGTTCTTGGAGACCTGGATGAAATTTCTCTGTGATAGTAAGGTTGTGAAGGGACTGCAGGAGTTGATCAATAGGTACAATGGCAAGGAAATTGCTATTGATGGATTACATGTAGTTAGGAAGCTTGGTAAGCATAAGGCATGAACTCGATGTGAGATGAGACTCACCACACAGATAGGAGAATATGAAATTGACCAAGTTATCTTGAACCTAGGGTTCGGTGCGAATGTTTTGCCGAAACAGAGATGGGAAAGAATTGGGAGACTTGCACTACAGTGGTCTCTGATTCAGTTAAGGATGGCAAATTATTAGAAAATCATCCCAATGGGGAGGTTGCAGGGGGTAACAGTTGATATCAAAGTTGCAAGTGCACTAGTGGATTTTGAAGTGATAGAGATTGTGGATGACAACAATCCCTACCTCGTACTCCTTGGGATCGATTGGGCCACTGACATGGATGGGGTAATCAATATGAAGAAGTGAAATATGATATTTGAGAAGAAATCACTTCGTGTAGTGGTGCCACTGGACCCTGCAGAAGGACCACGCTATACCGAACCGGTCTACGATTATGAAAGTGATGACAATTTGGACCATATTTATAAGATAACGGCGAGAGATCAGGATTGGGTGAATCTGACAGCAAATGGATGTATTGCATGGGACCTTGAGAGCTCCTGCACATCATATTCAGACAAAGAATTGGAGCACTGGCAGAATCGACTGCATGAAGTATCTACGTTCTGCTGTAATATGATGACCAAGTCATTCCGTTGTGTATCATTAGAGGTAAGAAATTTTCCTCACTATGATGGGTTAACTGATGATGATCACTTTTTGGATGCATTTGAAAGGGAAGTACCAGAGAAGCATCGCTTCTAGGCATTGGATTGGGCATTGCACGCTATGTCCGCAAGATGGTGGGGTATGCACAAAGATAGTTTTGATGATTGGCACAAATATAGGAGGATGATGAGGGTACGCTTTGGTCATCTGAAGGTGTGACTAACGTAAAAATATGATAGGAGAAATGATCTATGTGACCATTTGGCCAAGTGGAATGAAGTGTACGGAGTGAAGCCTCAACTGGAATTGGTCCATCTGTTTTGTCATGCCTTGGATGTTATCCCAATGAATTGGTACTTGGAGACAGAACTCTACCATGGCACCGAAGAATGGAATATTTTGCGCTAAGGATTTTTGATGACGTTCAGTTTTGAGGATGGATTTGAATCTATTGATGAAGCATTGCAGGAGGTTAAGATGAAAATTTTCAGGATACCACAAGATCCTCTAGATTTGATTCAACCTGATTGGACCATCCATTTGAGCCACATGCTGGAGTGCTACAATGTCATAGCGGAAGAAGAAGATGAAGACCTGAGGAAGATTAATATCCACGAGAATGAAGGTCACCACGAAGTTGAAGGACCATAACTAGAGAATCCAAACATAACCTAGCCACTCAAAACCAGATAGGTGAACATTAGCATGGAGGCAGAGTCGAAGTTTGCAAATATTGGGGACTATTGGGACAATGTGACAGTAGATAAGGTCACCAAACTACTTTGCAAATATCATGATCTGTTCCCCACGAAGTTTTTAGATCTGAAAGGGATAATAGGAGACCTTGGTGTCATGAAGATCACCCTAAAACTGGACCTGAAACCTGTGAAGAAAAGACCTTACTGCCTCAATCTGAAGTACAAAGAAAGGGTCCACTTAGAGTTAGACAAGATGCTCATGGTAGGTATTATTGAGTAGGTGGAACAATTTGATAGGGTGAGCCCAATAGTGGCTCAGGAAAAGAAGCAGAAGGAATAAATAAGGATATGCATAGATCTCAGGAAGTTGAATGATGCCTGCATGCATGATCCCTTCCCAAATCCATTCACCGATGAGGTCCTGGATAATGTTGGTGGCCAAGAAGCATATTTGTTCACTGATGGGTTCTCTGCGTACCATTAGATCAAGATCACGCCGAAGGATAGAAGTAAGACGACCTTAGCAACTGAATGGGGATGCTTCCAGTATATGGTGATGCCTTTTGGGCTGAAGAACGTGCCAACGATCTTATCGCACATAGTCATCGTGACATTCCGGGCTTCATTCATAAATTTTTGGAAGTATACTTTGATGATTGGACAATGTTTGGACTGGTAAAGCGCCATGTGGTAAGTCTGCGCTTGATGTTAGATACATGCTGAAGGTACCAGATCAGGTTCAACCTGAAGAAATGTTTGTTTTGTGTCCCTTTTGGGATCTTGCTAGGCCATGTGGTATGCATATAGGGCTTAATGGTAGACCTAGTGAAGATCGCGGTCATAATCAATTTGGAGGCGCCAAGGAGTGTGAAACAACCACGTGCAATGTAGGAACATATGAGATACTATAAGAAATTCATCAAGAGCTATGCCCAGATCACTGTGCTGATGGAAAAACCACTAAAGAAGGATGTTACGTTCTATTGGAATGAAGAATTCTAGAAGAGCTTGGTTGTGCTAAAGGAGAAAATGGTCACTGCGCTAATCCTAGTCTTCTCGGATTGGAATAAGGAATTTCATGTGCATGTGGACGCATCATGTATTGCGCTGGGAGCATTATTGACACAGGTTGGTGAATGGGACTTGGATCATCCTATAATGTTTGAAAGTAGGAAGTTGTCCAAAGCTGAGAAAAATTATTCCATGACAGAGCGCGAAGGATTAGCTATGGTGTACGCGCTCCAGAAGTTCAGGCATTATTTGTTGGGAAGACATTTTAAGATGTATACAAACCATTTTGCATTGAAATACCTGGTCAATATGCCTGTGTTGGGGGGGAAGATATATAGATGGATGTTGTTGTTCCAGGAATATGATTTTGAAGTCATTGTGAAACCAGGACGATTGAATGCAGGATCTGATCATCTGTCGTGCATTGAAACTAGTGAAGATCCTACTAATTTGGAGGAAGGACCACCTGATGCACAACTCTTTACAGTGTGCATCAAGAAAAACCACTTTGAAGATATTATACACTTCTTGATGACAGGTGTGGCTTCTAAAGAATACACAACTGAATAGAAGAAGGAACTGGTAGTGCGTGCGAAAGACTTTTCTGTCATTGTAGAGCACTTGCATAAAATGGGACCAGATGAAATATTGTGATGTTATGTGCCAAAGTTTGAACGAAACAACATACTCGCCGAGGCTCATGGTAGAGCTGCGGGAGGTCATTATGCAGGAAAAGCAACAACACAGAAGATTCTATGCATTCAGTTATGGTGGCTGACCTTGCATAAGGATTCAAAAGTGTATTATAGGGATTGCAACGCATGCCAAAGGACTGGCAGACCCTCGCGCAGGGATGAGCTGCTGCTGAATCCCTAGATATCACTACAACCCTTTGAGAAGTGGGTGATTGACTTTGTAGGACCAAATCAGCCTCCAGGGAAGAAGAAGGGTGCACGGTACATCATCAGTGTGACTAAGTACACCAGATGGGTAGAGGTGTAGCCTGTGAAGGACTATACAAGTGTGATAATAGCCAAATTTATCTTTGAGTTACGTGCTGAGAAGGTTTGGTTGTCCAAAACTTTTAATGAGCGATCGCAGTACACACTTTCTTAATGAGACGATTAGCGCGATGATAGAGGAATTTCAGGTTTACCATTAGAAGAGGATTTCATATCATCCACAGGCTAATGGGATGGTGGAAGTGTTTAATAAAATATTGGAGAGCCTACTAACAAAGGATTGCAATGATGAAAGAAATGATTGGGATGTTCGCGTGCCTGCGGTGCTATGGGCTTATAGAACGACTTGCAAGAAGTTGACTAGACAAATGTCGTTTAGACTGGTTTATGGCATGGAAGCTGTGATGCCAATGGAGTACATTGTACCTAGTCTGCGGATAGTGGCATTCACAAGAATGGTGGATCATGGAGCCTTGGAGGAGAGGCTCGCACATCTAACAGAGCTTGAAGAAGATAGATTTCTAGCTAGATTCCATCAACAAGTTTAAAAGGGGTGCGAAAAGGCATGGCACGATCGACACATCAAACTGCACACCTTCAAGGTAAATTATTTAGTTTTATTATATGACAGTAAGTTTGATAAATTCCTAGGAAAATTTTGGATGCATTGGCTTGGGCCATATGTCATCAAGGAGATTACCGATGGTGGAGCAGTTTAGTTGGTAAAGTTGAATGCAAAACCATTCCTAGGGCAAGTGAATGGCAGCTGACTGAAGCCATACACCAACGATTCGGCTAGATGACTACATGATGGAAGCACAGTCTTAGCACTCTAGGTAGCTGAAAGGAGGCACGAGACTATAAACTACACTTCCCGGGTTGGGGACCTGTGTAATTGGGGAACTGCGAGGAATGGAGGAATGTCACAGTGTCAGCAGAAACGCACAGGGAGCTGTGCTATCCAAGAAGGGACTGCACAAGGCAGCGGGAAAGTGAGAGTTATGGTCACTCTTTGTGACTTGACAATGGGAAAATAACTAAATGGAGTGGGGGGCGACATTTAAGTCAGAATTTAAGGGCAAAATCTGTGAAAATCTGCCACCAATATGGCATTTATGAACAAATTTTGGGGGGAACGGTCGGATTTGAATTCGAAAATGCCTATAAATTACAGGTGGCTGCCCAACGAAAAACACTTGGAATTTTTAGAATTGAGGTGTTGATCTCTCAGGCACATATGAACTGTGAGTACTTTGAAGCTTTGATAGCGAGTTCAGCATTTGAGAAGTTGCCAAAGGAGATGCAGGAGTTGTTGCCTAGTATCATGTCAACGCCTGTAGAAATCGTGATCGCTGGAGAAGCAATGACAGTTGAGGGAACTGCCCCAGAATTAGAAATAGCAGTTGATGGAGCTACCTTGGAGTTTGTAAGCGTCAAAGTACCGGTAGAAGTGCCTAAATCACCGAGGTCGCCTAGGCCGAGGTCTACATCGACCAAAGAGGGTTGTTACCTGGAATAGTGTCCACTTAAAGCTGCTATTCCCTCTAAGACTAGTAGCTATATTAGAAACAAACAAGTTAAAACTACTTCCATTTTCCTTTATGAAAAAAAGACAAGAGGGGAACAAAGGACACCAACCTTTGTCTTGCGCTTGGTTCCTTTCTCGGTTCCTCTCCTTCTCGATAGATCCTTGCCACTCCTTCTTTGTCTACACAGCTTCAAAGAGCACTTGTGGAATCAAAGCAACATAATACTATCGAAGAACAGAGATCTATATTCATAAACAACACAGGACCAGATATATATTAACCACACAAATGCATATACAATCAAACATACATGAATGTGGAGGAAACCTTGAATAGCTTTATTAATATCAAGAATAGCAAGAGGATTACAACCAATTGTTCTGACCCAGCGTCCTCCTCCAGCAAGAAAGCCCTTCTTCACCTCAAGTAAAGCTTAGATCACCCAACACTATGATGTTACACCAGAAAACCAACAAAACTTCTCTACAAGATACAAGATTCCAACCTCTGGATCTCTGTGATGAGGGATCCATATATAGATGATTGTAGGGGTGATCAGGGGCTCATGTCCCAAGTGTCGAAAAATGCCCAAAATTGAAAGTGCTCAAAATTGGCTCAAACCTAAACGATTGGATAGATCTCATCCTCTCGATTTCGGCGCTGCAAACGGTTTGAAAAACGGTCGTTGTATGTGAAAGTTATGGCAAAAACAAAATCGCCGAATAACCCTTAATTTTTGAATTAAAAAAAAATTAAAAAAAGAATATTCCATAGAATATTCCATGGAATATTCTGTTGGGATGGACCAATCAGAGGCTGCCATGTGGCAAGCCCGAAGGCCACCACGTGGCCCCAAGATGACGTAAGCAAGCGTATGGGCGTTGTAAAACTTTGGTTTGGCATTGGCAAGATTCGAACCTACAACCTACCCGCCACAAATACAACGCCTTATCGTTAGCCCCGAAGGCGGTCTTTGATGGATTGGCTGGGAAACGTATTAAAAAACTTTAAATTGAATTTTGGGCGGGAATAAAAGGGGCCAGCCCTGCCACCATACGACCGTGCCTAGGAACCATGGGCTAGAAACTAACCACCGAGCGCGGAATCCTACGCAAACCGCCAAACTAGTCACATGCAAAAATTTAGCCGGCGGTTAAGGCGAAATCGGCGAGATTTTTGGCGGTGGTGCCAACTTTGGCGGACGCCCAGATTTGGCGGAGCTAACTAGCCTCCACTAAAGTTAGCTGGAGTTATTTTAGGGGAAACTGGCAGTTATCATTAAATGGCCATAACTTTGGCTAGGAAAGGCAGTTTTGGACGAATTTTTTAATTTTTAATTAATTAATTAATTAATTAGTTAATTAATTAATTAATTAATTAATTATTTTTTTTTTAATTTTAATTTTGGGTATTTTGGACGTTATGAAGCCATTAGCACAGGTCTTTTCAGCCATCAGAGGTCATTTGCACAGGTTTTGGAGCTGTGAAAGTTCTAGGAGTCACCAGGGCCCAGTATTGTGAGAACTGTTTCAGGTTGCAGGTATCCATTGGAGGTGAACCATCAGTCAATCCTGAAGGATTCATGTGTTCTGAATCCGATTTCATAGTATATTTCACCTGTAGAGACTTCTATTCAGCTGTAAATTCATTTTGAGCATTTAATTAAAACGAGGACTGACCCATTTGGGAGCCTTGGACCCAACAGACGTAGCCCATGAGGGGTGAACTGCTTCATCAACTTCTTTTGCATCTGTGGTTGATTTATTTTGCTGAAAAAATTCGTTTTAATGTGGTAAACAATAAAATGAAATAATTCTACTATGCTTGAATGGATCATGAATAGCTGAAAATTTCATTTGTTTCTTTACTGCAAGACATGGGAATCTTTTAAACATGTTTACTACTAAATTGAATACCTTGCAAACCTTTTTCAAGTAGTTTCAAATTCAGATCAAGTTGGTATCAGATCTATGTTGTTGTTTCTTTGTATCAAAAGCAGTCAAATAAGCTATAGACAGAGCCTGAAATGAGCCAGGAAGCCTTCAAAATGCTCTTGTTATACAATTGCAAAGTAGATAAATGCTCTGTCAGTCAATCTCTGGTGTAGTTGTCTTTTGATTGTTTTTGTGCAAAGATCTTCTAACTGTCTTGCAAGTATTGATGCTTACCAGGTTTAAACTTAAAAGAGGGGAAGGATAGTTTACTAGGGAACGAGAGAATCCTCACTCAAGGAGGAAGGCCAGAGAGCCATCACCTTCACCTTCAATTTCACTCTCAAGAGTCTCAACAGAAGCTTCAAGAATGTCTGAACATGAAGGAGAAATTCCTGCAGACACGGATCCAAGAGAAGAAGAAAGAGTCTTCAGAAAGTCTTTCTTGGACCTCACTGAAATGGTGAGGATATTGTACCAAGAAAGAAATGAGAAATTGGCTAGAGAAGGGTCAAAACATCCACTTGAAGGAGAGGGTTCTTCAGGAGGTAAGAAGGATGATGATCATTCTAAGAAAGTACATGGAGGTAATGGTGATCCACCACCCCCATCGTCACCTCCCTCCTCTTCATCCTCGTCTTCTTCTTCTGTGCATAAACATAGATCCTCTGGAAAAAGTCCTTTTTTGAAGCTCGATGTAAAATTCGAATTGCCTATGTTTAATGGTGAAGTGAATGCAGAAAAGCTTGACAACTGGATTAGGAAGTTGGAAGTTTACTTGAGGATCCAGAACATGCATGATGATGCCACAAAGATTCAGTTGGCTTCTTTGAGAATGGATGGGTAGCATTGGTCTGGTGGGAGGCCAAGACCAAAGAGGAGATTAAGAAATTTGGTAAGGTTAAATTAACATAGACTGATTTTCTGTTAGCCATTAAAAAACAATTTTATCCTCTTGCTCACATGCAGAAAGCCATTATGAACTGGCAAAATTTCAGACAACTTAAGGGTCAGAATGT
Source organism: Pinus taeda (assembly GCA_000404065.3). Classification (NCBI taxonomy): domain Eukaryota; kingdom Viridiplantae; phylum Streptophyta; class Pinopsida; order Pinales; family Pinaceae; genus Pinus; species Pinus taeda. Next base: position 52,421 of record APFE031293494.1, read on the forward strand.
CCAAGACTACACCCAAGAATTCAGGAGAAGAGCTCTCTTGTTAGGGGTAGATTTACAGACCCAGGACACCTTGCTGAAGTATATCGGTGGCTTGCATAGCTACCTTAGACACACCATCTTTATGTTTAACCCTACTAGCTTGGATGAGGTTTGTGTCCAAGCTATCCATTTAGAGGCAAGGGGAAAAACACATTTGAAGAGGGTAGAAACAAGCCCGCTAAAGGGAAAAACAAAGAGAAAACCTCCAAGGGAAAGGGAAAAAAGAATGCATCTGTCAAACAGGAGAGTGAGAAAGTGATCTGTAAACACTGTTCTAAACCAGGCCATGAGGAGAAAAATTGTTGGAAATTACATCCTGAAAAAAGACCTCAATCTAACAAATCCAAAGGGAAACAAAAAACTGCTGCTACTACATCTACTCCACAAGATTTAGGGGATGATTCAGGTGATGAAACCAAAATTACAGCCATGGGTTTGAAAAACTTGAAGGGAAAAGAAATGGAAATTCAAGCCAGCACTAGTACCTCAAACTGTCATGTACAAGCTCCTAATGAGGAAGAAAGAATTGAACTGTTTCATGTGAGGGTGATTTCAAAACATACTAAGATTGACATACTTTTTGATAGTGGGTCACAAGCAAACCTCATATCAGAAGACTTGGTCAAGCAGCTTAAGCTTGAGACCGTTCCACATCCAAAGCCATATCCACTTGGATGGATTTGCAAGGATGCAAATTTACAAGTTACAAGAAAGTGCACATTGCGCTTTGCAATTACTACACATTTTATTGATACAGTTGAACTTGATGTGGTACCTTTTGATATAGCAAGAATTGTTTTGGGAAGTCCTTACTTGTTTGACAGGAAATCTATCTTTCATCGCCATGAAAACAAATATCATCTTTTCAAAGATGGCAAGGAGTTCATTGTTAGAGCTCATCGCAAGAAGACAAATATAGCGATGGTGAATGCAGGGCAGGTAAAAAGGCTGGTCAATTCAAGTAAGAATTTTGTTCTTCTTATGATTAAGCCCAAGGTTGATGTGAATCATGAGTCATTTGACAATTGTGATCCAAAACTTAAATCAAATCTGTATGATGTAGTTGATTTATATCATGAGATGTTTCAGGAGCCAACAGGTTTGCCTCCTAAAAGGGATATTCAGCATGAAATCCATTTGCATCCAGATTGTCCTCTTCCAAACATAGGCATGTACCATATGTCTATTATGGAGAATGCTGAAATAAAGAAGCAAATCAAGGACTTGTTGGACAAGGGTTTCATAAGGCCAAGTACTTCGCCATGTGGGTCACCGATTGTATTGATTCCAAAGAAAGATGGCACTTGGCGTATGTGTGTTGATTTTAGGGCCTTGAACAAGATAACGGTAAAGAATAATTACCCACTCCCAAGGATAGATGATTTGTTAGACCAGCTAAAATATGCTCGATATTTCACTAAGTTAGACTTGCGCAGTGGATATTATCAAGTAAGAATTGAAGAAAGTGACATTTGGAAGACAACATTTAAAACCAAACAAGGACTCTTTAAATGGCTTGTGATGCCATTTGGTTTGTGCAATGCACCTGCAACTTTCATGTGGGTAATGGATGATGTCTTACATCCTTTTCTTGATTATTTCGTTATTGTCTACTTAGATGACATCTTAATCTTCAGCAAGTCTAGAGAAGATCATGTCATGCATGTTAGAAAAGTACTTGATGTTTTGAAGAAGAATCGGTTATTTCTTAAAATGTCAAAGTGTGAATTTGGAAAGACTTCTTTGGTTTATTTGGGACACATAGTAGGAGGAGGCGCTTTGAGGATTGATCCTGCTAAAATAGAGGCTATTACGAATTGGCCTACTCCCAAATCCATAACAGAGGTAAGAAGTTTTTTGGGTGCAGCTCAATATTGGAGGAAGTTCATCTCTAACTTCTCTTCTATAGCAGCTCCTATGCATGGAGTGACAAGTGTGAAGCATGCTTTCTAATGGGGAGGCAAGCAGCAAAAAGCTTTCGAATCTTTGAAAGAGAAGATTAGTTCAGCTCCAATCCTTGCATTACCGGATTTGAGACAACCATTTGAGATACAAACCGATGCTAGTGATTATGCCATGGGTGCAGTTCTTCTACAACATTGTAAGCCTATTGCTTTTCATTCTGAAACTTTTAATGGTGTTGTTGTAAATTATCCTACCTATGATAAGGAGTTGTATGCATTGGTACAAAGCGTCAAAAAGTGGAAACACTATTTGATGGGCAAAGAAATTGTTATACATACCGACCATCAACCCTTACAGTACTTGCAATCACAAAGCAAGTTACAACAGTCACGACACTTCAGATGGATGGGCTTCTTGCAACAGTTCCATTTGGTAATAAGGTACAAGAAAGGTACTCTGAATAAATTTGTTGATATGCTTTCAAGGCCTATTATTGGTGTTGTTACTTTACTTAAGAATGATTCCATTGTACATGATAGTTACATAGAACAGTATGTATCTGATGATGACTTTAAAGATGTGTATGCTAGCTTGAGTAAAGGGAATCATGTAGAGGAAAATGCCTATCACATGCATAACAATTTGCTATTTCATTTGGGAAAGTTGTGTATACCACAGGGGGAGAGAATAAATGTCATAAGGGAAGCTCATTCTTCTCTTATTGCTGGCCATTTTGGTGTAAGAAAAACAGTTGCACATCTACAGAGGTATTGCTATTGGCCTCACATCGTAGATTCTGTTTCAAGGTTCATAAGAGGTTGTTCATTATGTTCTACAACAAGCCTAGTAATAGGAAGCTTGGCTTGTATACTCCTTTACCGGTACCTTCTAGACCATGGGAGAGCATCTCTATGGATTTTGTAGGAGGTTTGCAAAAATCTAGAAAGCAGCATGATTATTTATATGTAGTAGTTGATCATTTCAGCAAAATGTGTATACTTATGCCTTGTAAGAAAACTATAACTGCTGAACAAACTGCTGAATTATTTTTTCATCATGTATGGATTCACTTTGGTTTTCCTACTTCCATTATTAGTGACAGGGACTCCAGATTTGTGGGGAATTTTTAGACCACCGATGCGAGATGATGGACACAAAGTTGAAGAAAAGTACTGCTTTCCATCCGCAAACAGATGGACAAACCGAAGTTGTGAGAACCATTGTGCACCTCTTGAGAGGATATTACAACAAGCATCCCAAGCTTTGGGATGAACATTTGCACTACATACAACATGCTTACAACCGTGCCAAGCACTCTTCCACAAACACCTCACCGTTTCAAGCTTGTTTGGGTTACTTGCCAAAATCGCCTCTTGATTTCATTCTTGAAAAAGATGTCGCCATTGAGGGATATAGTGATGTTGACAAAGCTCATTCATTCATTGAAAGAATTTAGCAAATACATCAGCAAATTCAAGAAAAACTTGAGAAAAGTCAAGGCAAGTACAAGGAAAGACACGACAAGCATAGAGTCGATCACAAGTTTCAAGAAGGGGATGAGGTATGGCTGTACATCAGTAAGGAAAGGATGCAAGGAGAAGGTAAAATGCTGAAGCCTATTCGTTATGGTCCATTCAAAATCCTCAAGAAGGTTGGAAATAATGCTTTTCAATTAGATTTGCCTTCCTACATGCAAATGTATTCTGTTGTTAATGTGGAGAACTTATGTTTGTATGAACCTCCTTTGATCGTTGATCATGAAAGCGCTGTTCAGCTACCATCTATAGAAGATTTCTCGCCAGAAAATTTAGATGAGCTGAAAGAAGATACAATCCTTGACAGAAGGACACACACTTCAAGGAGGGGCAATGTAGATTATGTTCGGGTTGGTCTCAAAGGTAGCAAACCGAACAAGGCAAAGTGGATGGAGGTGGATAGATTGAGGGTGCTGTACCCTCACCTCTTTAATAGGTAGTTGAAGGCTTTTGGGGTCCAAAAGCTTCCCAATGGGGAGGCGTGATCAGGGGCTCATGTCCCAAGTGTCGAAAAATGCTCAAAATTGAAAGTACTCAAAATTGGATTGAACCTAAACGATGGGATAGAGCTCGTCCTCCCGATTTCGGTGCCACAAACGGTTCGAAAAACGGTCACCGTATGTGAAAGTTATGGCAAAAACACAATCGCCCAATAACCCTTAATTTTTGAATTTTCAAAAAAAATTAAAAAAAGAATATTCCACGGAATATTCTGTTTGGACAGACCAATCAGAGGCTGTCACTTGGCAAGCCCAGAGGCCACCACGTGGCCCCAAGATGACGTAAGAAAGCGTATGGGCGTTGTAAAACTTTGGTTTGGCATTGGCAAGATTCAAACCTACAACCTACCTGCCACAAATACAACACCTTACCATTAGCCCCGAAGGTGGTCTTTGATGGATTAGCTGGGAAACGTATTTAAAAACTTTAAATTGAATTTTGGGCAGGAATAAAAGGGGCCAGCCCCACCACCATACGACCGTGCCCAAGAATCGTGGGTTAGCAACTAACCACCGAGCGCGGAATCCTATGCAAACCGCCAAACCAGTCACATGCAAAAATTTAGCCGGTAGTTAAGGCGAAATTGGCGGGATTTTTGGTGGTGGCGCCAAATTTGGCGGAGCTAACTAGCCTCCACTAAAGTTAGCTAGAGTTCTTTTAGGGGAAACTGGCAGTTATCATTAAATGGCCATAACTTTGGCTAGGAAAGGCGGTTTTGGACGATTTTTATTTTTATTTTAGGTATTTTGGACGTTATGAAGCCATTGGCACAGGTCTTTTCAGCCATCAGAGGTCATTTGCACAGGTTTTGGAGCCTTGAAAGTTCTAGGAGCCACTAGGGCCCAGTGTTGTGAGAACTGTTTCAGGTTGCAGGTACCCATTGGAGGTGAACCAACAGTAAATCCTGAAGGATTCATGTGTTCTGAATCTGATTTCACAGTCTATTTCACCTTAGAGACTTCTATTCAGTTGTAAATTCATTTTGAGCATTTAATTAAAACGAGGACTGACCCATTTGGGAGCCTTGGACCCAGGAGACGTAGCCTAGGAGGGGTGAACTGGTTCATCAACTTCTTTTTCATCTGTGGTTGATTTATTTTGCATAACAAATTCATTTTAATATGTTAAATAGTAAAAGGAAATAATTCTGCTATGTTTGAGTGGATCATGAATAGCTGAAAATTTCATTTGTTTCTTTACTGCAAGACGTGGGAATCTTTTAAATATGTTTACTACTGAATTGAATAACTTGAAAACCTTTTTCAAGTAGTTTCAAATTCAGATCAAGGGGGGTGAGTCAGCTTCTAGGATTTTGATTAGTGTCCTCTCTCTGATAGTTCTTGATTCCACTTGGAGATTGATGATCTCTTACTCATCCCTGGTCGAAATCAGAGAGGCAAGTGTCAGAGGGGAAGTTTCTGAAAGATTCTATCATCTTCCACCTCACAAACTGTCTCTGCCATTTGTCCATTCTCGCAGTATGCATCACACCCTTTACAATAGGAAGGTGATATGCATCGCACCCTTTGCACTGGGCATTCAGTATGGTCTAGTTTTGACCATTTCTGAGCAGTTTTCTATGGAGAACTTCTGGGAGATGATGTAATCAACTGACCTTGTTCCTTTAGGTAGTGAAGCAACACTTTTAGGGACTTAGGAGCCCTTAGTTTATGGACATTTATGATTGGGGTTGCAGTGCCCAAAATGTCTATAACCGTTGCCCCTAGAGCATGAGATCGTTAATCTTTTGATGTCGGTGAAATGCTCTACCATGAAGATCCAAAGTTTTTTTGAGTTGGGAGGCAACCTATAATAAGATACAATACAATACATTATCTTCATAATATTTTTCATGATCTAGCTGAGGTGGGCATTCCCAAGCTCAGCTTTATAAATTCACTTTCATGTACATAGGACAGACAACCATCTCTGTAGCAGACTGATGATTCGGATGGAGTCATCATCCTTTGATTTGGATGATCATCTGTTCGGCAATGATGTACATTTGATGTCTTTATATTATTTAATATATCACAGCTTGGATGGATGAAACTAGATCCGAGGTCTTCAAAACTCGTTCCATATTCACTCGGAGTATAAGTTGATCCATGTGAAAAATGTTCTGGAGTCGAACATGGAAAGACATCGCCTGATTACCAGCCAATGATGTAAGATGTTAACAAGCGCGAGAGGAGTCACCAATAATGTCAATGATCCTCAAGGTACTATAGTACAATTCACGTGGTGTGAAAAGAGACTTGGCGTCGAACACCACGCAAAATCTTCCGGTCAAAAGCCATTGATGTAAACATGTCGTTGCAAGTGAGAAACTTGCCATTGAGGCATGAAAGCTTCAAAGTACTGAAAGGGGTTGTTCCTAAGTCAACTTCTTGGATAATGAGTTAATGTCGACAAGAAGTGACCCATTGTAGGAGGGCCTTAATGAATCCCACATCTACGACAAGGAACGGAACAAATGATTTTGGAGGTGAAAACGATCTCATGATACAGGTTTGAGGGTGGTGGTCATGAAAGAATGGAGCATGAATGTATTACAACGGATGAGACACAGGTGAATTCTCTGAGCGACTTCTCTTGAACATATCGGCGACACTGATGATGGATTGGTAGCGTTAACCCAAAATATGGATGGTGTGACGGAACAATGGTGATATGACCAGTGAATGGAACAACCCAGCCTGACTCAGATGTGGAGAGAAAGTGTCATGTTCAAGAGCGACTTGTTACCAATAAAGTTTCTTCAAGTTTTCTTCCAAATTTTCCCCAGTCATTGCTGACCAGTACCTCTTTATTTTTATCAAGCTTGAGGAGGATAACATATGCTTGTTCTATAATTCGCCCTTTGGGTGAACCTGTCGCTATGTTTTAACGAGCCTAGCGACAGTGAAACTCGTTCTCGTACATTTGGACAAGTTTGTCGCTATTAGGTTTTAACGAGTTTAACGACAAAGATAACTCAGTCCTTTTCAATTTTAGAGAGTCTAAAAGGGATGGAAAGGAAACTCCAATGATTATTTTTCGTCATATTATCCCTTAAGTTTGAAAAAGCGTAAAAAAATATGAAAGGGATGAATTTTCGATAGTTTTAATGAGCCAAACAAGACAACGCTCGATATTTTTGTGTAATAATCCCTCAAGTCCAAAAAGATTAAAATCTAGAGGAGGGATAGCACTTCTGATGACTTTAATGAGTTGGAGAGGCCAATCGCTTGGCAATCTTTTCATATTTTACGAGTTAGTTGAAAAGAGCTTAAAGGAGACTCTTTTTCCGAGGAACGAGTGATGATTTCGGGTAGCGGCTGATTCCAGGTAAGGTTTGGAATTTTCCAATCATGACAGTGTCACAAGGATGGCTAACAATATCACTATTCGCAGATGTTCCTCGAAAGGGGTAAAAAATCAAATGGAGGTGAATGATCGGCTAAAACAGAGTGGAGGTGATGATGAGAACACGACCAAGACTCAAAAGCTGATGTTAATGCATTCACAATGGTTATTTACCGGGGATCGATTCATTTTTTAATGAGCTTAAACTCTGGGGGAAACATTTGCTCATTGCTTATGTTTATTTTTTAACGAGCTTGAATTCCACGTTAAAACTGCTCGTGCCAGTCATATAATAAGGATATCTCATCTAAGATGCCATTTTTTATGGAGCTTGCACCTTTTAAAGCTTTTCCCCAGATGAAACGACCAATCCTACGAGTTTAAAGGGTTAGAGGACCTACAAATTTTAAAAAATAAATGGTCTCTCTTTTCTTGCATGCAAAAAGGTTTGCATGCCCCCAGGTATAATGAAAAATTTCCAGGTTACCATATAGAAGCTCTTACTTTTGCAAGATAGTTTCCATCCACGTCGTAGATAGAAACACTTCCTGGCTTAGTCCATTTGGACCAGGGTGGTTCTAAATCCCAACCTCCTAACCTTGACGAGGGAATATTATTCTAGCATAACTCCCTTTTCCTGTAAGGATGGGTGTCGAACCAGTCATTTTCCTCTGCGGAAACCTACTTTATACCTAGAGTTTCCCTGCCGAAGCAGGCCAGGGTGCATGCCCCCTAGGTTTCAGCCATATCCTCCCAAATCACTCGCGCTCATCAAGTAGACATAATGGAGATCGATGAGACATTCCTTGTGTGAAAAGACCATTTAGGGATGGCATTTGACTATTTTCTATGTGTGAACCGGGGAATGACAGCTGGTCTATGAGCTTGACCACTCTGCCTTCATGCGGAAAACACATTACTCTAAAGAGTGAGGAGACGACAGCTCCCATGTAATAAATATAGTCACACCCAAGGAGTAGATTATAATATAGGGGTCCTTGGACTACCATCACTTTCATGTGAATGGTTTTCCTTCTCAAACTAATGGGCACATTGGGAAGGATCCCTAATGGTCGACTGGTTCCTTTGTCAAAGCCTGCCAGATTTCTCATTTCAGGCAGAAGCGATGGCGAACCAAGCACTTTCCAAGCAGTTGAGGAAAGGATACTCACAGAAGCCCCTTCATCTATGATGCTACCAGCCATGACCATTCTGTAATCTTGTACAATGATTCAGAATGGTACACTCGCTGGTAAATGGGGTCTGCCTAGTAGATTCCAATCGAAGGAAACGACTAGGTTGCTTGGAGGTGGGACCAAATAGACGGCCGAATACGACTCTGATGAACTTCCTCCCTGTGGTAAAGGAATGGGCAGACTGCCCCCAAGTTCATCGGAGTCTGTGTTTATGAAAATAATTTGAATGGTGTCGTTCTCTTTCTCTTCAGTGACAGTATCACTCAAAGATGATCCCTTTGAAGGCAAAATCAGGTCAACTGCCGCCTCAACCTTTTGACTTTCGTCAGGTATGGATTCAGAGGGTTCATTTTCAATGATAGATGCTTTGACTGACCAAAATGGCATGTCGGTCAGATTTTCAACCAGTGGTGGACTCGACAAGAGTTTCTTATATCCAGGAGGGAGCCATAGCGGTGAAGCAGGACGGTCATCCAAAACTCTTTTGGCTTCATCTAGGAAGGGACAACGGTGGACGACGTGATCGCCTTCACACAGTTTACAAGGAAATTTGTGATTCCTTTTTTGTCCAGATACTTCGCTTTCACTGGTTGATAGTGTACTTTCAACATGATCATCAGATGTTGACAACACCAGATTGTGAAAACGAGGAGACCAGTCCCTTAAGATCTGAGGGATGCAAGGACAATCTCGATGATAGTAATCTCCTTTGCAAATGACACATGGATATTTAGGTTTAGACAGTGCGGTGTGAGGATTTTCGCTAGATGACACATGGTTTCCCCCTTTTACTTTTGGCTCCTTCTTCTTCTTTTCCTTTTTCTCTTTCCACTTCTTCTTCTTCTCAGTTACTTGATCTTTAGCTTTACGAGCTTCATCAAGTGAAGAGGAAGGAGGAGAGGGAGAAATAGACGAAGTGGAAGGTTGGGGGGTAACTCTAGTATCACCTAGTTACTGACTTGACTGTTCAGGAATTACGGTATTCTGTACGACATAGGTAGAGAAGAACCATATGGGCAAACCAATCGTCAACACTGGAAGTGACAATGTGGCCATATGGGGTGCACTAACATCTCCCCAAGAGGAGAAAGGACTAGGATTTCCTCCAAGGGGAAATCCTTGGTTGGTAGACTTCATTTTTCTCAACCTAAAGACCAATGACGAAACTTGTGATGTTATTTCAATTAAAATAAATTTTAGACGCTTTGACACAACTTGTTTTTTTAGTTTTTAAGAGTCGAGAAAAAACAAAAGATGACTCTAGTCACCTTCGATTTTTAATGAGCCTGAAGTGACAAGTGCTCAGATGGACCTTTTCCTTTAAGGAGTCTGAAAAGGAACGAAAGAGACTTCTTTGGAAATCTAGGCAGAGGGATTACCAAACCAATCACAAAACTACAGAATACTTTTTACGGTACAACAATCAATCTTCCCGAATGATGTGTTTAGTGCATTGCGATCGATAGGGCGACATACACGGATTCCTAAGGATAAAGGATATAGCCTATTGTGGTCTCCCAATATATAATCAACGGTACATGGGAGCACAAGTCCGTACTGGCACTTGTCATCTCAAAGTGGAGGAATCACCCAACCAACAATGAAAACAATAGTTACCAGGTTTTACAACGCCGGAATACATCTTTAGACTAGACTTCTAGATGTTGCGCGTTAGGTTCCAAAGCATTTTTAGATTCATTAAATTTATTTTATAGTTGATCTTGTTTAAAAATTTGCCTTTCAGGTTCACTGCGTGATGTGTATACAATTCCTAAAATGAAATCTAAGATTATAAACAAATGTTTAATCTTCTTTTGGCAATGAAAATCCTAGCTACTAAGGAAAGAGAATTGAGGGTCTTTCAACGAAGAGCACAAAGCACACACTAAACGCACTGTCCTAAATCAGACCAAGTAGTCTAAATGCAAATGCACATGCATGTATTTGTTTTCAGCCTTCTTAATGTATGAATGATAAGAAGAACGTTAAATGAAAATCTGAATTATTTTCCAAAGCGACAATACTAACAAATTTCTTTTTCAAAATGAAGTGAAGATAAGGACGACACTTTGCGATTTCGAAATGAAAATTGTTTTCGACACTTGAAAAACTACTAATTCAAATCACATACAAGAGTAACAGTACAATTGACTATCAAGAACAATGGGATTCTCTTCTATGACTGAAAACGACACTTACAACACTTCCAAATCAAGAAACGATAGTCTGATTATGCTACTTCTTTGTAAAAGAGAACTGAAAATGGCGCACAATACATAAAAACACTTACAGGTGTTTGCATAATGGAGGCGAAATGATGGAAGATAAGAGGGTTTCCATAGAGATATACTGACCGCAGACATTAAAACTCCTAAATAGAACTGAAAAGAGTGAAGAAAAACCAAAGTCTGAAGGTAAAATTAACCTTCCCTGACCATCGTACCTGTCACACCAGGAATCCAGTATGCAGCGCACCTACTGCACACGGGAAGTATGATGCATACAGACTGCCTTGAAGGGAGGGTGTGATGGTATGAGTGCGCGAATTTTATCCAGTATTTGATCACAATTTGCAGTTCAGTTCAAGGATTTAGGCCGAGTAAGTGATGTTCAGTAAATATAAATCATAGGGGTTGATCTAAGGAGGTTACTAGAGCCACCACTTAGGGAAATTAGAGTGTTTGCAGATCAATTGTTCAATTTATAAACAAAACTCAGAGATAGACTGAAGCAACATTGATCTACTTTGCACTTGCATATCAAATGCAGTTCGAAGGCTAGCTGGCTTGACTTCAGGCTCTGTTTGTAAGCTTATAAAACAAACAAAAATAGACTAACAAACAATCTATTCGCTCCCTAGTGGCGTCGCCATTTTGTTACCAGGAATAGTGTCCACTTAGAGCTGCTATTCCCACTAAGACTGGTAGCTATCTTAGAAACAAACAAGTTAAAACTACTTTCGTTTTCCTTTATGAAAAATAGACAAGAGGGGAACAGAGGACACCAACCTTTGTCTT
>APFE031293494.1:90621-122379 GCA_000404065.3 Pinus taeda
AAAGTTTCTTCAAGTTTTCTTCCCAATTTTCCCTAGTCATTGTTGACCAGTACCTCTTTATTTTTGTCAAGCTTGAGGAGGATAACATATGCTTGTTCTATAATTTGCCATTCGGGCAAACCTGTCACTATGTTTTAATGAGCCTAGCGACAGTGAAACTTGTTCTTGTCTGCCTGGACAAGTTTGTTGCTATTGGTTTTAACAAGTTTAATGACAAAGATAACTCGGTCCTTTTTCAATTTTAGAGAGTCTGAAAAGAGATGGAAAGGAAACTCCAGTAATCCTTTTTCATCATGTAATCCCTTAAGTCCAAAAAAGTATAAAATAATACAAAAGGGATGAATTTTCGATAGTTTTAATGAGCTGAACAAGACAAGTGCTCGATATTTTTGTGTAATGATCCCTTAGGTCCAAAAAGATTAAAATCTAGAGGAGGGATAACACTTCTGATCGTTTTAATGAGCTGGAAAGGCCAATTGCTCAACAATCTTTTCATATTTTATGAGTCAGATGAAAATAGCTTAAAGGAGACTCGTTTTTTGAGGAACGAGTGATATTTTCGGGTAGCAACTGGTTCCAGGTAAGGTTTGGAACCTTCCAGTCATGGCAATTTCAAGAGGATGGCTAATAGAATCACTCGTCGCAGCTGTTCCTCAAAAGGGTAAACAATCAAATGGAGGCGTATGATCAGCTAAAACAGAGTGGAGGTGATGGTAAGAACACGACCAAGGCTCAAAAGCTAATGATAATGCATTTAACAATGGTTATTTACCGGAGATTGGTTCATTTTTTAATGAGCTTAAACTCTGGTGGAACATATGTTCATTGCTTAGGTTTAACGAGCTTGAACTTTGCGTAAAACTGCTTGTGGCGGGTTTATTTTTTAACAAGCTTGAACCTTGCGGTAACACTGCTTGTGGCAGGTTTATTTTTTAACGAGCTTGAACCCTGCGGTAACACTACTCGTGGCGGGTTTATTTTTTAATGAGCTTGAACCCTGCAGTAACACTGCTCGTCGCGGGTTTATTTTTTAACGAGATTGATCCCTGTGGTAACACTGCTCGTGGCCTGGTTTATTTTTTAATGAGCTTGAACCATGCGACAACATATGCTTAGATTCAGTTTCATGTTTACACAAGCTTGAAATGAAAAACTATGCTTGTTATAAGTTTGCATGCCCCCAACATAATAACGCAAGTCAAGGTGCATGCCCCCCAAGCTTCATTGCATTCAACATGGTGGTTGGAATGAAGGTTTACCTTCGAGATCTTTGAAAGACTCGACTTGGATTTGGAAAGGGAGTTGTTTCATTTTTTAATGAGGTTGACATAGTAAAAGAACTATCCTCATAATCTACAGTATTTACAGTATTTGATAGAAAATCAAAAACTGAAGGATGATTAAGGTTGCTGGAATAGTCTTCATGGTAATCCAAAAGATGAGAATGATGGTGGTAATCTTCCCATGGTGCCTCTCCTATCATTATTGACTGAATGATTCCTTCGTCTGTAGAATATATATGCGACCAAGGATTTGAAGAGATACCATATTCCTTAGACCTATCTATCCAAACACTCGATGAGCATTGGTTTGGGTTTGCCCTCCAGGCCAAAACATTGATTGCTACAATATTTCTATTGGGCTCAGAGGCAAAACCTGGCGATGATCCATGCTAAAATCGTGTTCGGAAAATTGATTGCTACAATATTTCTAAAATGGCGATGATCCATGCTGTAAAAATGTTCAGGAATCTTCTGAATCTAGAAGATATAATATTGTAGGTTCCCACCGTGGCCACTTCCGCCAGATTGTTTGGAGGCGGTAGGGAAAAAGTACCCATCAATGTAGGGTCTTTTAGTAGGCCTACTCTAATATTTTGAAGCGACTGAGAGCTTCTGTGGATCATTGGAATGCTTCCTGTAACTTGTGAATTGTTGGGGAGAAAGGTTTGTTGGTCGATGATTGTAATCCCTCCTTGAAAAGGAAATGCAATATTTCTGAAGTATGTCGACACAACAGTATCCATAGCATAAATCCAGGGCCTTCCTAGTAGAATGTTGTAATCGAGGTTTCCATCGATAACTTCAACATCAATTTCTACTGTTTTTCCCCCTAGTTCAACTTGCAAGTTACTTAAAATCCCGTATGGAGTGTATGTTCGTCCATCAAATGCTTTTAATGTCCTTGACGATCACAACAAGGGTGGTGAGCCTAAAGTTTTCTAGCAACTCGTTGACATAATACATGTAGATGCTCCCTCATCAATAATTGTTCGATGAACAGTTTTCTTGAGGGATTTCACTTGAATAAGGAAAGCGAGTTGAGCTGGTAACTGGGGGTCATATCCTTTATGATTAAAGGTCACAAGATGGAATTCACTGGGTCAATCCCACCTATTGCTGATAATAGAGCTTGCTTCTGGGAGGGGAAATTTTGCAGTACCTCAAGTGTCGACATAGCGGACGGTGATTGGGCCAGGTCCTCTACTATATTATAATTCTGTGCTACTCTGGCACGAGGATTAAATGTAAATTTGTGTACTACTCCCTTTGGTGGCTTTATTGTTAGCTTAGGAATGATGGTTGGCACAACTTCGGTCGAAGTCATTGTCGAACTACTAGGTTGATCAGTAGCCTTGTTGTTCGATAGCTATGGATTCCCGTAATCTTTATTACTTGTAGATATCAAAGCATCATTTTTAAGTTTTGAAATGGACAACATAAGCGATTGGGATGGGGAAGCACGATCACTAGCATACAGGTTTATTTCTGGGCTCAGAAACAGATTAGTTAACACCGCCGGGGTATTTGAAGTTTTTAAAAATTTCATAACCTTAGCTTTATGTGGACAATCTTTCGTGAAATGCTCATTGTCACATATGTAACATGGATAACGAGGTTTCTTTTACCCAGTAGGGTTTTCAGAAGGTTTTTCAGGAGGTGAATTTTCCTGTTTCTTCTTATTATTTTTCCCTTTCTTCTTTCCCCCTAGTTGCTTTGGATTTTTGCCCTTGTCAGTTGACATGGCATTGACCTCTGAGGCAAGAGGTTCTTCATTTTCATTTTGACTAGAAACCATATGGGCTTTCTTAGATGTAGCCTTTGCGGTTTTTGTGCTTGTCGTACCTATCATGCCATTGTTGGCATGAGAGTTTTTGTTTGATTTAGGAGGAGGAAGAACGAAAAACTCTGGTCTAGGAGCATCTTGAATTTTGTCATAGAGCGTGCTAGACTGAGTATAGATCAAGTCTAGATATTGCGCATGAGCAATGACTTGCTCTTCAATGACAACTCCCCCCTTAGCCACATCTTCTTTAATAGAAGGTAAAAATGACTTAATAAACCATTCAGCTAGCAGTTGATCAGGAACATATGTTTTTACCATTCAACAATGACGTTGCCACTCATGAATATGATTAGATATGTGAGTGGCTGTCATCTACTTAAAATTGGTAAGAAGCTCCATTCCTGTTTCGTACCTTATTGGTAATTGAAAATGGGTTAAAAAGGTGGTGGCAAGGGTGCTGAAGTTATCAAACGAAGCTCTAGGCAACTCTATATACCATTTAGCTGCCGAACCTGTTAACGTTCACTGAAAAAGGTGAAGCCTGATCGAATCTTCATTCAAGGTGTGGGATGAACACACAAATGGAATGTCATCACATGATTCGATGGAATATCGGAGGGAAGTTTATGAGGAATCATAGGCCACCAAGGGGCATAAGCAATTGGATCATTTTTCAGCTAGTTTAGATCTGGTAATTCTAGAGTTGCTACAAAGGGCAACTGTTGATTCAGGTTAGGCGAAGCATCCCCATGATAAGATGGAATCACTTGAGCAGTGGGTCTTTGCATACCAGCATAATGTATTTGATGTTGGTAACTTTGATAAGGTTGATGGGCATAAAAATTATAGTATGGTTGTTGATAACCACTTAGGAAATGTGGTTTCCCATTACTTACAAAGACTTGTTACTTAGGTCCTTGATATGATTGTCGGAATTGTGGTTGTTGATATTGAACCATTCATGGTTGTTGGACCATTTGTTGTTGTCCAATACTGGATGATTGACCAAGATGAGGAGTCATAGTAACTATTTGAGCCTGAGTCACTCCAGATAAGGAGGCACTAACCTGAGGTTGTGATTGAATCGCTGTGACGAGAGGCTGTTGTATTGCAACCTAAGAAATTTGGGGTTGACATACAACAAGTAGCACTTGTACTTGTGATGTAGTCACCATAGCAGGTATAGTGGGAATATTCGACACAAGATGGATTGGTTGCATTCAATATACAACCCTTGGTTGTTGAGGTAGTATTGGTACCCAACCGCTAGATGTCATTCTAGTTTGACCCGAAATTTGTTGTAAACTCCCATATGGTTATTCTCCAGGAGGGAACAATGAAAAGGCATACTGCCTTCCATATGGTGGAAATTCAGTTCTTAAAGGGTAGATTGGCCTTTGAAGACACATTGGATCAATTTTTTGAGTTTCAACATAAGAAATACCAGATGAGAATCTGGATGAAGAAATAGGAACTGACCATGTCGTCAAAACAGTCCCTGATTGGACTCAGGTTTATTGTTGATAACTTGCCGAGACAGATGGTATACCAACAATCATTGTAGGAATGGCAACAAGAACCTCCACCGTAGCAGTTGACACAGTCCTAGATGTTGATGGTTGTTCAAACATGTTTAGTCTATCCAAAATATTTCCTAGTGATTTGATAGGAACTTGCGATGAAAAAGAGCTAACTTTTGTAGTAGAAGGATGTAAGTGGATACCAGTTCCAAAATGCATTGGAGTACTGGGTGGAAGATCCTCCACTATCTCTTCTATAGCAATCAATCGAGGTGGAAGAGGTAGACCTTCAGGTTCGTAAAATATTTTTGGTGCCGAAGAAGGTATAGACTCTGCAGTGACAGATGTTGGAGGGGTGACACCTTCCGAATCAGCCCCAGGTGGAGCTGTTTCAGGAATAGAGGTGTCTACCATTACACTAGGATCAGTTCTAATGTCCTCTTGTAACTGCGGAACTTCTTCTGTAAAGGCGGATGTACCAAAAATGATTGGAGTAACTGTAGTCTCTGACGATGTTGAAACACAAGTTTCAAATAAATCAGGTGAATTCAACTTAGTTAAACGAGAATGCCTTGCCCTAGCTGGTTTCGTTTCCGGGGTCAAAGACTGTTGACTCGTTAGTCTCCACGAACGACGTGGTTTTGATTGAATTTCTTCCACGATTGTGGATTACTTGATCAACTCAAAATAAAAAGGGGAAAATGTTATTCCGAATTAAATGAATTTTATGATGCTTTGACACAACTTTCTTTTTCAATTTTTAAGAGTCGAGAAAAAGCTAAAGATGACTCTAGTTGCCTTTGATTTTTAATGAGCCCGAAGAGACAAGTGCTCAAGTGGACCTTTTCCTTTAAGGAGTCTAAAAAGGAACGAAAGAGACTACTTTGGAAATCTAGACAGAGGGATTACCAAACCAATCGTAAAACTGCAGAATACCTTTTACGGTACGACAGTCAATCTTCCCGAATGTTGTGTTCAGTGCATTGCGATCGATAGGGTGGTAGACATGGATTCCTAGGGATAAAGGATATAGCCTATTGTGGTCTCCCAATATATACTTGACAGTACGTGGGAGCACAAGTTTGTACTAGCACTTGTCATCTCAAAGAGGAGGAATCACCCAACCTATGATAAAAGAGATAGTTACCAGGCTTTATGACGCCATAATATGTCTCTAGCCTAGACTTCTAAATGTTGTACGTTAGGTTTCAAAGCATTTTTATGTTCATTGAATTAATTTTAGAGTTGATCTTTCTTAAGAAGTTTGCCTTTAAGGTTCACCGCGTGATGTAGATATACAATTCCTAAAATGAAATCTAAGATTATAAACAATCGTTTATTCTTCTTTTTGCAATGAAAATCCTAGCTACTAAGGAAAGAGAAGCGAGATTCTTTCAACATAGAGCAGAGAGCACACACTAGATGCACTGCCCTAAATCAAAATAAAAAAGTAGTCTAAATGCAAATGCACATGCATGCATTTGTTTTTGCTTTCTTAATGTGTGAATGACAAAAAGTATGCTAAGTACAAATTTGAATCGTTTCAAGTGACAGTACTAACGATTTTCTCTTTAAAAGACGAAAGGGAGATAATGATTACACTTTACAATTTTGAATTGAAAACTGCTTTCGACACTTGAAAAACTATTAATTCAAATTAAATACAAGAGTAACAGTGTAATCGACCATCAAGAACAATAGGATTATTTTCTTTGACTGAAAAGACACTTGCAACACTTTCAAATCAAAAGACGATAGTTTGATTATGCTACTTCTTTGTAAAGGAGAACCATAAATGGCAAACAATACATAAAAACTTTTACAGTTCTTTGTAATATGGAGGATGAATCATGCAAAGGAATGGAGTTTCCACAGCGGTATACTGATCACAGAAAACAAAACTCCCAAATAAAGCTGAAGAGAGTGAACAAAAAACCAAAATATGGAAGTAGAAGAAGTCTTATCTGATCATCGCACCTGTAACATAGGGAAAGAGAAATGCATCTCACCTACTGCACATGGGAGGTGCGATGCATCCAGATTCCCAAGAGGAGAAGGTGCGATGGTCCACGGACGAGACTTCAACTGGGTTCTTGGTCACAGTTTGCAGCTTAGTTCAGGGATTTAGACTGAGCTAATGATAGTCAGTAACTACAAATCACAGGGGCTGATCTAATGAGGCTACTTGAGCCACCACCAGGGCAATTAGGATGTTTGAAAGTTGATTGTTCAGTTAATAAACAAAACCTAGAGATAGACTTAAGCAACATTGATCTACTTTGTACTTGCATAGCAAATGCAGTTCGAAGGCTAGCTGGCTTGACTTCAGGCTCCATCTGTAAGTTTATAAAGCAAACAAATATAGACAAGCAAACAAGCTATTCGCTCCCCAGTGGAGTTTCCATTTTGTTATCGGGAAATCTAGTGTCTATGCA
This sequence comes from Pinus taeda, assembly GCA_000404065.3. Lineage (NCBI taxonomy): Eukaryota > Viridiplantae > Streptophyta > Pinopsida > Pinales > Pinaceae > Pinus > Pinus taeda. The sequence goes on from APFE031293494.1 coordinate 97,643, forward strand.
GAGCTGCTAGTCCCACTAAGATGGGTAGCTATCTTAGAAACAAACAAACTAAAACTACTTTCATTTTCCTTTATGAGAAGTAGATAGGAGAGGAGCAAAGAATACCAACCTCGATCCTTCGCTTGGTTGCTTGCTTGTTCCTTCTCCCCTCTGATATATCTTTGCCGCTCCTTCCTCGCTTACCTACTTCAAAGAGTACATGTAAAGTCAAAGCAGCATAATACCTTCAAAGTACGGAGATTCTACAATCATAAAAAATATAGGACCAGATATATATTGACCACACAAATGTATATATCATCAAACATACAAGAATGTGGAGGAAAACTTGAATAGCTTTATTGATATAAAGAATAGAAGAGAGGATTACAACCCATTGATCTGACCCAATGTCATCCTCCCAGCATGAAAGCCCTTCTTCACCTCATGAAAAGCTTATATCACCCAACACTATGATGTTCCACTAGGAAACCAACAACACTTCCTTACTAGATACAAGATTACAGCCTCCAACCTATCTGGATCTCTGGGATGAGGATCCATATATAGATATTTGCAGAGGTGTGGGTCAACTTTGGGTTTTTGATTAGTGTCATTCCACTGATAGTTCTTGGTTCCACTTTGAGATTTCATTGATCTCTTACTCATCCCTGGGCGAATTTTGAGAGGCAAGTGCAATATGAGAAGTTTCTAGAAGATTCCTTGATCATCCACTTAGCAAACTGTCTCTACCACTTGTTTATTCTCACTCATTGCAGCCTATAGAAGGAATTTTCAGTATGCATCGCACCTCCCATGTGTAGTAGGTGAGATGCATCACACCCTGACCATGGAGCAAGTGAGATGATCTAGTTTTGACTAGTTCTGAGTAGTTTTTCATGAAGAACTTTTGGGAGATGATGTAATCAACTGACCTTGTCCCTTTAGGGTATGAAACAACACTTTTAGGGACTTAGAAGCCCTTGGTTTATGGACATATGTGATTGGGGTTGCAGTTCCCAAATATGTCTATAACAGGCCCTAGTGTTGTAGATCACTCTGATACCATATGTAAGGTCTCACCTTCCCAAACATCAATAGTATAGATAAGTAAAGGTCACATTGAACACTATTACCTTTTTTTTCTCATAATATGACTAACTTAGTTACCATGTAATGATGTTCCTTCATTTATTTCAATATAAGAATATAACATAAGAAGTGAGGGGTAACTTTCCCTTAAAACCAATTCCAGAACACATTTATCCTCAATTTTAATAGAAGCATGTGCTCTTTTCATACTTATATGAGAGCTCTAAGTAAGATGAATAAATTTGACCATAATTCCATGTGTGAGCATTAAGCTAGATCAACCTATTTGATCTCCTAGATTATGCTAAATAAGTTCCACTTATTGACTCTTGACATCATAACCGCAAAAGTATGCCACAAGAACCTACAATGTTATGCTTCTATCACAAAATTCACATATCAGGGTATGAGTATTAACCAACATGCAACAAGGTAACTTAAGGAGGGATATGCCTCTCTTCATTAGAAAATATAATAAATATGATATGTTTTTTAAATGGAAAATGGAATCATAGAAGATATTGACTCGACAACATTTCAAAATTCATCAATTGAAAATTCCCAATCCCAATTATTAAGGCAGAACAATTCTTTGCAAAATGGCATTACTTCAATTGTGAGACTTGTATAATGAATGTTGCAGCAAGAGAAGCTACTGTTATAAATTTATAAGCATACTATTCTTTAAAAAAGTGCTAATTAAAACAATGGACCTGCCAAAATTGGGCATAAATAGTTGTTTTCTATAGTCACTAAAGCATAAGGTTGCACCCCTGAATACATGCATCTCGGATGAACTTATTAATCTCATTTGCATAAGTAATTAAACCCTACAAAATTTTTCATTTTAAATTTTTTTCCCACAACACCCCTTTTTTATGATAGATTTATATGATAAATTTACAACACTATTGTGCTGATCTATTCACACTTCAATGACTTCACTAAAATTCATTTTCACATTTATACAAAAGCATGTAGACATAGGAAGATACATCCATTGAATAATCTATTCATAAAAATACGTACATAGAAGATATAGTCAGTGAGACATTTACTCTAAGAATTTATGTGCATAAAAGCTACAGACATTGAGGCATTTTGACAAATAGTTTGAAAGCTTACAATATACAACCATTGAGACATTTTGTAAAATGCTTGGCAACCATCATCTCTTAAGACAATTTTGACAACCATTAGCAACATGAACATAAGATTCTTACTCAACCTATTTAACTCATAAAATTAAAAAATTAAAACTTAAAATATTGACAAATTAAAATAGAAACTAAATCATCTTAATCCTTCACCAAAAATTCAACAACAAGCACACAGAGTTGGCAACACTAATTCGTAAAATCGCCTAATTTACGATCTGGGTTTTGAAAAGTGTTTTTTTTTAATCAAGTGGGGGGTTATAGGCCCATAAGGCATGAACAACGTAGGTTGAATCGCATCCAAAACGCCTAGGCATGCGATTCTTTAAAACAATAAAAATTTAGATCCTTAATGTCTCATTTACAACTTCTGTCAAACACATGGAATGCAAACTTTCATCTACAACTCTACATGAGGAAATACAACCCAAAGTTATGCTACTAAGATATTTTCATTGAAATAACACATTTCTAAATACACCATATGAGTTTTTGAAACATTTTATAACCCGCAAGCTAATTTCCTTGACATAATTTGACAAACTTATTGCAACCATTGCTATAATTTGAAAAACACATGGTAGCCCTAAATTCTACAATCATTAAGGTTTTTTGTCAAAATTCTGCTAGTAATATAACAAAAAATTGAATCAGAAAACATTGAATTATTGATAAGAATATGAAACATAAGCCATAATTGAAATTTACCTTAAACTCACCTCAAGCCGTTGATCTTCTAAACCATATTTTAGTTGCCATTATTTTTTCATTTTCTTTTAAGGACTGATTTTATATTTCCTCCAGGTATATTTTGGGTATATGCTAATTTTCTCACTTCTCTTTAAATGGTAAGTTAGCACTTATTCATGCATAAATTGATATCATTACTCATTCACATATTTTTTCAAACACTTTGCAAACATACCCTAAAATCCTTTCTAAAATGCATCTAATTACCTCTTTCAATTAAAACAACACAAAACCATAAGTCATGAAATTCTTACCTGATTTCTTTCACAATTCTTCATTATAATTTCAGTTAGAAATATCTGGCTTTTCTTCCTTAGTTTGCTACAATACCAAGGTTATTACAATAAACTATACGAATAATATTTCCAACTTGAAGTATAAACATCCATAGATATAAACTATTCTTAGTCTTCATTCTCAACTTAGAAAATAAGCTTCTAGATAACATAAGCTTAAACCAAAGTTACATGCTCACAAAAATTAAAATTTCTACATTTCCTTATGCTAATATTATGCTACTATTTCAAAGAAATTAAATATATACCTGATGCAATATTCAATTGCAATCACTGAAGTCGTGATCCACCCCTAATTCCTTAACCAATTTAATTGAACCATCTGGTTTTCCACCCAACCATATCTAGGGAGAACTTCTCCCCTTGGAACCCCTGAGCTATAAGAGCTCACAAGAAGTACCAAAATATTTTAGTAGATAGATATACAAGGCAAGGTGGGGAAGATAAGTTTTACTTCCTCTCAATAACACTTATGTTCAAATCCATTGGGTAGAGCTACTTAGTAATTTAGATTATCATTGGCTACTCTCTGAATCTCCCCCTCTTACAATATTCTTCAAATCTCTCAAACTCTTGGTATCACCATGCACCTCCCCTCAAGTGAGAATACATGAGTGTTGGCTTGAGGGGGCTTGAACCAAGTTCAGAGTTATTTAGCCAAACAAATCCCTGCACTACTGGCCCTTTCGGCATCAACCCGCGGAGTGCGGATTGAAGTCTTACTCGAAGCAGTATGGGGGGATGCTGGAACCAAGTTTCCACACCCTTGAGATGTCTATGGTGTCGATTTAGTCCAAATGTGCCTACCTTCGTGCACTTGTTCCGACCTTCAATACCATCACAATCTATTATGATCATCTTTCGCGCAGCCCTAACCAGGGACTGAGATGCTTTCGCGCTACTAGGGTAGCAAATTGAACTATTTCCCCAAACTACACAACGTATCTTACTTATCTCCTTAACAAATATTAGTTAACTTCGCGTAAATAGATATTCTATCTTGCATTCACTTAATCAATACAATTATACACATTCGCGCATCATATAAACATTAGTAGTGCAATATATACCCAATATATTCAACGCATAAAACAGGAAATAAATACACAGAATTGATATGAAACTTCTCTTTATTAATACTTCCAACTATTATAGACTCGACTCGCCCTGTGCACTCAGCTGCAGGGGTTCGCACACTCAACTGCAGACTACTAGGCCTCTACACACTTAGGTGCAGAGCCTTCTCCTACTTTATGACCCAAAACTAGACTTTACCCCACAGATACAACTCAACTCTTCATCCTTCTTCTCATATTAGATTAGATTGATTCTCTTGCTACTTAGTGCCTCGATCTATTTATACAATCCCATGGTCCGCGAACCAAGGGTAGATCTTTACAGCCGACATTACATTAACAAAATTGAGGGTGGACAACCCTATGACTCTTTCACAAGCTACACACTCCGCACGCACAAAATGTGGAGTCTTTACATTGTAGTTACAATTTTTGACCAAAATATGGGCTCTAAGCCCCAAAAATTCCCTTGGGGGATCCCATGCCCAACAGGCCCCCAACACAAACATTGTGACTCGAGCCTCGAGTCACTCTATCGGTGTAGAGATCTTTGCGTGAAGACCTCCCAATTCTGCTTGAATCACTACAAGATCGATAGTGCATTGAGCGACTGCCTGTTGTACTTCCTCGACGCGCTGTTGAGAGACTGTTGTGGATGAACTACTACCCTAAACCTTTTATTGTGTTGCTTACAGCTGCGAGAGCTTTGATCCAATGGAGGTTGTAATGGTGTATGCCTCATCAATCCATGTCTGTAAGCGCGCCTTCAAAACTGCTTACTTATGTCGAGTAGCATCTACCTGTTCCTTGAGTGATTTCGCCTGCTGCATCCTTGCAAGCCGCTGTGTAAGGGAAAGCGTCTACTCGCTCCCTTTTACTTCGTCATATTTCTGCTGTAGCTCGACGCCTCTGTCTCTAGGCGCTGTATGTTCAGGTCCTCTTGCAGGGTAGTGAGAACCTCGAATGACTGCTCAAACAATTTTGTGCACTCTATCACTGCGCTATTAACCTCCGCTATTACTGTTGTAATCGCGATGGCGCGTTGTTCCTTAACCTCCGACGGAGTTAAGGTTGCACCTTCAATTGCAGTTCAACTATTTGAAGGTTCAGTTCGAGCTGAACCCTGGCCATTTCTTACTTTTCTATGCACAACCCTGTTGCTAATTTCTAGATGTGTGCCTCCATTGGTTCCTCTGATTGGATGACCAACTCCAGGACCATCTAGCAGGCTTCCTCCACCACCTGTATGAGCTGTCTATTCTGTGCCACTACCTCGTCGCACTGCAGGCTCAACTGTTCAATGTTGATGCACTTCTCATTCATTACTTGGAGCGCGCGACCCTCCCCGGCTCACAATTTTGCAGTGATTCCATATTGTAAAACATAGAGAATCTCCCGAGGAAGCACAACCACATTTAACCCGATTCCCTTAAACCCGCTGACCATAGGCTTGTCGGCCTCATTTTATGTAATAAGAGCTCCATTTGGTAGCACTATGGTATTGGTCATCTGGGTGCTCAACATTTCCTTAGCCATGAACGTGCCTACTGCAAGGCTAGCTGACACAGTGCCAGCCTATGGATTGCACACCTACAACTCCTATATTTGTGCCTGGAGGGCCCCCAACACCATCTGGTGTTCCTCCTCGAATTGCTAGAGGGTCTCTAGAGTGACGTCCCTCACCATCTTGCCAATGACGTACAAATCCCCCTCAGTGAGGGTGATGGGGTCGAAAGAAGTCTCTAAAGCCTTTGACTTCTTTCGCGGCCCTACATGCTCTCTTAGACATGGACATTTCAGCTGGGTCGATAGTGTCTCTGGTTCCGCGCCACCTTGCTATCTGTCTTTAGTTCGGGCGAAGGTGACTTTTGTCCTTTGCGCTCTACCTCTGCTACCTTTTGTTGCTCTTCCGCGACCTTTACAGCGTCGCGCACCGCCTAGGCCTTAGATGCTGCTGCTCCATTTCTGTGCTTTTCTTCCAAATGAGCCATCTGTAGTTTCACCTCTTCCTTTTTCCACTGCATGGTGGACTTATCTACTTCCACCACAAAGCTAGCTAGAGTGCGCCACTCCAGTGGCCATGACTCAAGGACCATTAAGATGACATCATCTGTTGCCAGATAGGGTAGCTTATGCCACGTCTTCATGGGGTCCTTCCGCGCCCTAATGTAAACATGGTGTAAATATGCCTTGAACTCCACAAAGATCTGCATATTGTTTTAGACCGTGGGTGATAACCGCAGATTGTGATTAATCCCCATTTTGATGTTCATCTCCATGAACCAGAAGATTTTGTTATCCCTTATCCTTTACGCATCCCTGGTTTCCCATAGCAAAGTGTACTTCGCTGCCTCTGGAAGGTCCTGTGCGATTGTTGGGAACTGGCCGTCTTCGGGGCAATTCCCATGCCACCAGTACTATGGACAACAAAAGCCAAGCATAGTGAAACATTTTTCCTCACTCTTGTGCCTCATAGTAGTTCTCAAGGAACTCTCTGCATAAGTAGTTTGCCCAGTTGAACTAGACCCCTTTTGAGCATTGTGCTACTATTGCAACCACCGATGTGGGCACCTCTTCCTTGTGGTACTTTCGCATAACCTTCCCTGCTAACATCTGTGTCACGACTTTAACCACAGGGTTGTTGATGCTAGAAATGGCATGCCCTCTCTTCTTCTTCTCCAGCTTAAACTTCTTCTTCATGGCCTCCGTGATGGCCAAATCATCACTCTTGCCCTCCAAGATGTTCGTTGGATCCTCCCCTTTGCAAGGGAGCTGGGTAATTCTGTGAATCAAATGGTCCGTGATGGGGATGGGCTCCTCTAGCCACAAGCACCCATCATACAACAAGTAGAGTAGCTGCCTGATGACAAAAATGGTCATTGGGGCACGATGGTAATGCGACACCCAGAGAAGGGTTTAACAGTCCTACCTTCTCCACACCTCTCAGGCATTTACGTGGCTCTGACTCTATGATTCCAGTCAGCGCATCTTTCTTTTGGTGCATTAGTTGCACAGTTGCCAAATGTGGTAACTTCTCATGGTCTGTGAGATCCAAATCTTCAAATTTCAGTACATGCACTCGCCCCAGGTGTGCTCCTTCAAAAATAATTTTGTCAGGGAGTAGTGGAGTCTACAGAGAGCTTTTTCTCTCACCTATGTCTTTGGGCACCTTAGCTTTACCCTTCCACAGAGGAACATATGCGAGCAGCCTGGTAAGAGGGTCCACACCCTGGGTGTCAACCTCCATTTCTACATCCTCCTCCTCTACTAGGATTTCTTCAAATTCTTCCTCCTCATCAGCCTCCAAATTGATAGCCTTCCCCTTTTATTCCATGGTAAGCTTAATCCTTAACAGGTTCCTAGGGGATATGCGCATGGGTACCATAGCCTGCTTGTCTTTCTTGGGTCTCGGCGTGCGCGGTGATTTTAGGGATTTCTACTACTATCCTGGCATTATCGGGGGCTTCTACTTCCGTAATGGCTTGTGAGGCTTCCTCGATAGTCATTACTCTGGTATCCATGGCTTCCTCAGGTGCTGCCATAATGCGATTCCACAATTCTCTTAACGGCTCGGGTAATTGCTCAAGCAATGAATTTGCCTTCAGAAGGTCGAACAATTCTGGGTTCATAAATTTTTATGTGCACAATAACTCAGTCCTTAAATTACCAAGTGTTGTTTGCTGTACAAACCTTTGTAATTTATAGCGCATTTTGAATTTGAATTTGACCGTTCCCTCCACATTCGGTCCATTAATGCTTGATTGACGATATATTTTCAGGAATCCATCCCATAAAGTTCGCCTTAAATCCCTGTCGCCTACTCCATTTGGTCTCAAACCAAGCATCATGTCATGAATAGTGACTGTAATGGTCACTTTCCAGCCGACCCGTGTGGCAGCGCAGCTACCCTCGCGCTGTCGCGGACCCTGTGACACTTCACTATTGCGCACAGTCTTGACATCGCACAGCTCCCGGGAAGAGTAGTTTATAGTCCTGCGCCTCCTTTCAATTGCTTGGAGTGCTAAGACTATGCTTCTGTTAGCTAGTCAGATGGATGAGCCCCCTATGTATGTCTTCAAACAACTGCCATTGAATTTTCCTAGGAAGAGTTCTCCATTTAGCTTTACCAACTGCATTGCGCCACCATCTGTGATCTCCTTAATAACATACAGTCCCAACCAATGCATTCTGAGCTTCCCTAGGAATTTATCGAACTTACTATCATACAAGAACACAAAATCATTCACCTTGAAGGTGCACAACTTAATATGTTGATCGTGCCAAGCCTTTTTGTGCTGCTTTTGGACCTGCTAGTGGAAGTCAGCCAAAAACCGTTCTTCTTCGAGCTCCTCTAACTGCGCAAGCCTCTCCTAAAGGGCTCTGCAATCTATCATACCTGTGAGCACTACTATGCGCAGACTTGGCATGATGTATTCCATAGGCATTATGACTTCCACTCCATAGACAAGCCTAAAAGGTGTCTGTCCTGTCAGTTTCTTGCATGTCATCCTATAAGCCCATAATACTATAGGTACACGCAGGTTCCAATCACTTCGCTGCACGTTGTATTTTTTCAACACGTGGCATACCTTGTTGAATGCTTCGGTGTGGAGAACCTTCTGCATGACTATACTTCCTACATAATGTTTCCCCAACATTAAGATCCATTTGCACATTCGTCCCCCCAACACATGCTTATTGACCATACATTTTAGTGTCGAGTTCATGTACATCTGCATAGGTTGTTTTCCATATGCCTGCACCCACCTGGCTAGATGCGTGTGCGGATCATCCCGTCCATTGTACTTATTTGTCAATCGTACCCTAGGCTTCCCAAATCATCTGCACATCATTCTCCTACACTCGTGCCAGTCGTCAAAGCTCCCTTTAGGCGTACCCCACCATCGCGCGGGCGTAGCGCGTAGTACCCAGTCCAAGGCCTGGAAGTGTTGCTTTTCCAGAAGCTCCCTTTCAAATTTATTCAAGAAGGTTAGAACATCATAAGTAGGCAAGTCTCTTACTTTTGTTGATACGTAGCGCAATGACCTTGTCATCATATTACAATTCAGTGTACTTACCTCATGTAATCGATTCTGCCATCGCTCCATTTCCTCATCCGAATCCAAAGTACAGGAGCTTTCGTGCTCCCATGCAATCCGCCCATCCGCGGTGGGATTCACCCAGTCCTGGTTTCACGCAGTTATCTTATAGATGCAGTCCAAATCATCATCCCTTTCATAGTCGCACACCGGCTCTGTATAGTGCAATCCTTCAATAGAGTCCAGGGGTATAATTACGCGTAGTGACTTCTTCTCAAAAATCATCTTGCGCTTCTTTAGATTAATCACCCCATTCATGTCAATGGCCCAATCAATTCCTAAGAACACAGGGTAGGGATTGTTGTCATCAACAATCTCTATCACTTCAAAGTCTGCCAACACTCTCGCTACCTCAATATCCATGGTTATTCCCTGTAATTGCCCCATGGGTATTGTTTTCTGCTGGTTCACCATTCATTTCTGAATTGGAGACCATTGCAGTGCAGGTTGCCCCATTTGCTCCCATTTATATTTCGGAAAAACATTTGTATCCGATCCTAAATCTAGGATAACTTGGTTCATCTGATATTCTCCGATCTACGCGGTTAGTCTCATCTCGCTTCCTATTCTCGTCTTATGTTTTTCGATCTTCCTGACTATGTGCGGTTCTCCTGGCATGGTCCCAATGCATCTGTTAATGAGTTCTTGTAACCCTTTCACCACCTTACTATCGTGCCATAGCTTGATACATGTTTCCAAGAATGTTGTGAGCATAGATGGGTCCATCTCTGGCTCTGGTTTATCTTTTCTTGCTGAAGTAGAGGCATCAACGAAGCTCTTCTTAGATTCCATGAAAGTTTCCCGTGTGCGCTCCAAATCAAACTCTGCTTCTTTCACCGGAGCTTTGCGAACCCAAGTACTATCTTCTAGTTGTTTGCCTTTGTCATCTCCCATCATGCTTCTACTTTGGAGCACAATGTTTACATTCGGATCTTCCTTGTGTGGCTAAGACCTCATCATTTGCAGGTTCTAAGTCGGGGGAGGTGGTAGCTCTCCTTTGTCACGTATCCTAGCTATTAGTGTAGGACTTTCTTCTGTCTCATGATCAAACAAGGTGCAATATAAACACAAAGGGCATGTTGGATTCATGCAATCACAAGCATAATGTCCTAGTCCTATGCAATTGTAACATATCAATTGTCCGTGACCTCTTCTAGGTCCTCCTCCGCCTCGGCCTCGTCTGTGCCCCTGAAATCCTGTTCGTGCCAGTCCTGTATTTTGGTCAAGGGGCACGTTTTGGCCTGAACCTTGTAGGTGGGAGTTCTATCCATAATTAACTCATAGCTTCTACAAGTGTGCTCATTGTGTCCCATTGACCTACAAAAGTTGCAGAACAGTTGTTGCGAATTTTGCATGTACTTCTGTAACAAGTGACAATTGTCCGTGGCATGTTTTCCCGCTTTTTGACAAATCACGCACCACAAAGCAGGAGTTGCGCTAGGTCGTGCTTGTGCTTCTGGTCTCAAGGGCATCAGTCCTCCTCTTGCGAGGTAATTTGTGAAAATTGGGCACTGGTCCTTGTCATGACCCTGACCCTTGCATTTTACGCATCATATCTCTTCGTGCACTTCTGGTTGAGCTGTCCTGTCCTGTTTCAGACTCTATGTCTCAAGGCATTAATTTTCAGCTGCGCGTGGATCTACTGAACTCCTAAGTTAGGATCCTACATTGGGGTCTTGTGTAGCCTCATAGAAATCTCTAAGGCCTTTGCTTGAGTCGTTATCTTCTACTGTAATAGCGCACTCCTTAAATGTGGCATTAGCGAAGCTACAAACCACTCACGATGTTATCCATCCGTCAGATCCATATTAGCTTTGCGAATTGTACATTTCAGCCTCTGATCCAGCTCCCATAGAGTCTCACCTTGTAACATTGTGATCTCTTTGAATCTAATGATCAATTGTGCTTCAAAATTCGGCCTACTAAATTCTCTATTTAGCACTGCTTGGATATCCGCGATTCCCGCTTTTGGATTATCATTGGAGTGTTTAATATACTAGGTCAACACGCGATCCTATCGAGCGCTAACCAGTGTCGCTTTCTTTATATTGTCATTTGTAACTCCTTGCGCTTCCCATACATCCCTTACCACGAACCAAAATTGGTCTAGATCCTCATTTCCCAAACCTTTGAACATAGGGAACTTCACCGTGCTTGCCATATTGAATCACGGTGGTGGTGGAGGTGGTACGGGTGAAGATGGAGGTGATGGTGGTGAAGGTGGTGGCGGTGTGGGTGGAGGTGGTATTCGCAGAATTGTTTGCCTTATCAGATGGATCACACTTCATGGTGAGACCTTCACGAGCTCTTCATCGTCCCCTAGTGGAGATGAAATAAAGGGGCTAGTTTCTAGTCCCTTATTTCCTTTGTTCCTATAATATTTTCCACTTCTCGTAGCCTCGAACATCAAGGTAGATGCATAAACCTCTTTTATTACAATAGAATTTTAATCCAAGTATTCAAAGACTTTATGTACTTACCTCACAGTCCTTTGAGAAAGCGTCGCTCTATCTTGCTATAGCTAACTGAGGTGTCAACCGCGAAATCAGTAATGAATCCTCCTATAATACGATTGAGCCAATGATCAACGGTGCACACGATCTTATCCTCCAATTCTTCCAACCTTCGCATTAACTTTGGGGTCCACATAATAGGACCATCAAGTTTCCACCTTCCTTGGCTATCTACTAGCTTTTCGATCCACTTGTATAGCTTAGTAGGGAAGGATGCGAAGAAGATTTCATGGATCTCCGTGCATAGGTAGCAGTCCAGCCACTCTTCCTTTGACAGTCGCTGGTTCATGTTTTCCTACACTGCGAACTCGTGAATTCTTCTGTACAACCAGCCTTCAATTTCCTTCTTAGTTGGATTCCAATGATACGACATCAGACATCACTATGCATATCCTGGTCCCGACAACAAAACTATTTGTTGGCTTGTGGGGGCCTGACCCAAGTTCGGAGTTATTTAGCCAAACAAATCCCTACACTACTGGCCCTTACGGTATCAGCCTGCGGAGCCTGGACTGAAGTCTCACTTGAATCAATACGGGGGGATGCTGGAACCAATTTTCTGCACCTTTGAGATGTCTGTGGTGTCGATTTAATCCAACTATGCCTATTTTCGTGCAGGTTACTTCCCGCACTTATTCCGACCTTCAATACCTTTGTGATCTGTTATAATCGTCTTTCACACAGCCCTAACCAGTGACTGAGATGCTTTCACGTTGCTAGGGCAACAAACTGGATTGTTTTCCCAAACTACACCGCATATCCTACTTATCTCCTTAACAGATCTTAGTTAACTTCGCGTAGACAGATATTCTATCTTGCATTCACTTAATCAATACAATTATACACATTTTCACATCATATAAACAATAGTAGTGAAATTTATACCCAATATATTCAACGCATAAAATAGGAAATAAATACACAGAATTGATATGAAACTTCTCTTTATTAATACTTCCAACTATCACAGACTCGACTCGCCCTGCGCACTTAGCTGCAAGGGTCCGTGCACTTAGTTGCGGACTACTAGCCCTCTACGCACTCAGCTGCAGAGCCTTCTCCTACTCTATGACCCAAAACTAGACTTTACCCCACAAATACAACTCAACTCTTTATCCTTCTTGTCATATTCGATTAGATTGGTTCTCTTACTACTTAGAGCCTCGCTCTATTTATACAATCCCATGGTTCGCCGACCAAGGGTAGATCTCTACAGCCGACATTACATTAACAAAATTGAGGGTGGACAACCCTATGACTCATTTACAAGCTATGCGCTCCATGCCCACAAAATGCAGAGTCTTTACATTGGAGTAGAATTTTTGACCAAAATCTGGGTTCTAAGCCCCAAAACTTCCCTTGGGGGATCCCGCGCCCAACAATGAGACACATATATAGGAGGAGAAACAAATTCTTATCATAAAGGAGGACGAATATGCATCCCTTATATTCCATTTAGAAGAGTGTAACTCATGCCATTAAGGAGAGGTATGCATGCGTTAGCTAAGGAGAGTGTAACATATGCATTAAAGAGAGCATAAGAGGAATATTTTATGACATGTATTTAATGAGTGTATTTTATGACATGTATTTGATGAGTGCATAAAAGAGTGTAATGTATTATTAAAAGAGAGAAAGTGTCATATAGAACTGTGAGAGTCATTAAGGAGAGAAATGTGAAGTGATTGAGGAGATGAAGGTGACTTTTAATTCCCTTTTAATAATAATATCATAGTCTCATAAAAAATAATAGTAATATTAATAGTATTAATAATATTGAGGATTAAATCGAGATTGAACTATTAGGATTGATTAATGATAAGTTAAGTGATTTTTCTTCAACTATACCTGATTACCCATTAATTGAAGGTAATTTACTATTTTTGGAAAGTCATGCTTGATATGCTAGACCTGACTTTCTATTTTTAGAAAGTCACTCCAAAGTTGTTAGAAATGAGATTTTATTACGGAAATTCTTTCCCGAGCTACCCATGAGTGGTATTTTTCTTCCGGAGAATAGGGATTTGGCATCCCTATTGCATGCATCTCCGTGCCTTAGTAGATTGAGGACTCCATGCCCTAATCTACTCCAAGGATTCCAATATATCACACCTTGATATTTTAAATATTTAGGACTTTGTGTCCCAATCCTTTTGTTATAGATCCAAGGCTCCATGTCTTTATCTTTCATGAATTTATGAATCTGTTCCCTAATCCTTTTATTATAGATCCAAAAATCCACATCTTTATTTTTCATGGATTTAGGTCTCCACGCCTTAATTTGCATGGCTTCTCATCTACTCTGATTTGAAACTTCATGCTTCACCTTAAGATAATAATTGTGAGCACATACCCATCTGATGGTTCATTGGTAAGGTCTAGTGCCAAGACTAAGAATTGTGTATGACTTTCGTAGTCATTTTGGTTTTGAAGAAAATACTTCCACAATCATTTATAATTTGAACATCCTTGTTTTCAAATAACCACGTCCCCTGTCACATCCTGATCAATACAAGATTAAGCATATATAATCATACAAATCATGTATCACAACTTCCACAATCATTTATAATTTGAGCATACTTGTTTGAAAATAACCAAGTCCCCCGCTACATCTTGCTTAATACAAAATTAAGCATATATAATCATACAATTCATGTATAATCCATAAATCATAATTAACCATATTTTACACATAACCATGATCATCCATGGATCTATGTGTCTCAGTCCTGGATCACCATCCACGTCATACAACTATGTCCAAACTAGCATACCAAAAGAGAAAATATCGATAATATGATCTTAACCAAAATTAGTTCTTATACGCACAACCACATATATTATCATAAGCCCACAACAACCAACTCGGTCTATAACATATAAGCATGTACATAAATATATCATGCATAATCTTATATCATTACATCAAAATCACCCTATCTAAGTGCCACAAAATTAACCTTGCTAAGGTGGGACACTACATATTAGTAAAAGGGTGAAATACAAAATGTAATAACACACACACACACACACAACTTATTTCTCAATTCTAAAGGCTTTCAAGTCAGATTTCTGTAAACTCTACAGTAGTACTATTGTAGAGTTTATATTACTCTGACTCGAAAGCCTTTAGAATTGAGAAAGGAAGATATATATATATATATAATATATATATATATATATATATATATATAATATATGGAAAATATAAGTAAATATCATATAAGGACTTTTAATAGCCAACAAAAATAAGTGAAGAAATAATATTCATAATAAAGGACCATAGGTCTGTAAGACAAAACTTATTAGAGATGTCCCTCGTATGGCTATAAATTATACATGAAATAATAACAAACGATAAACATTGTGTACACAGGTTCTAAAATACTGAGCATTCAATAAAAATAATTACATATAAAATTAAGAGGGAATCCAATCATTGTATAAAGAACTTGAATGTATAAATATATGAAAGGCATTTATATAGTCATAGAGATTAATAACATAAACATCCTTCTTATATCATCAAGGATAAAAACTTCCTCAATAGTAGTGTAGGTTGAAAATGAACTCATTAAGTGTCAATTGACAGTAATTCTAGGTTAAATAAAATACCCTCAAATTACAATACATAATAGGCATAGAAACCTATAGTTTAAATATTCCTATAAGGAAGTGATAATTAACAATAACAAATACTAAACTAAAAAACATATATTAGAAAATTTGGTGTTTGTCTCGAACTCAAGGGTCATGTGTAAGTAGACAAGGAGCTGAGGGTACAAGAACATCCGACCTGGTATGATAGTCGAATGTTTTGTAAATTGTTGCAAAGCCAAGTAAGCAACATTGAAGGAAAAAGACTTGGTAAACTGGTAAAATATTTACCTATATAAAAACGAGAGAAGAAACACTATGTTATTAATTGTAAATGAAAATTATACATGTTATGTAATTAGGGAGACAAATAAGAGATCTGTATATTATTTACCTTGAAGTCAAACCCTACGTCCTATTGAAATTCTCTATAACATGACAACATTGTTTTAGCAAAGGATATAAAAATTAATAAACACAAAAAGGAATAAAAAACCAGTGACAAATTAAAAGGGTAACAACTTCAAAATCTATGTTAAATACTATACAATAAAAACTATGAAGAAAAGAATGAGAATGTTCAAAAGAGAGAAAACACTAATTTTTTCTGATGAGAAACAAACAATTAAGGGAATAAAAACCATAAAGACTGAGAAAAAACCTAAAGACTGAAAAAACCAATATAGAATAATGTTTCTAAATTGGAAAAAAAATTTCCTTAGACCTCAAAAGACAAATTATTATAGGAATGGTTAGTAAGGTTTTATAATAGCTTGTCTGTAGCTTCACCATTAATTCACAGGAAGTTGGGTTTCGATCAAGAAACTAGTCATGAATATTAAACGGTTTTTTATTCCACAAACTAACTGATTAGAAGAAGAAACATGTTATATCCTTACCTGGGATGAAATTAAAAGGAATTCCTTCTAGGAATTGAAGGTTAAAACAAATAAAACAAGTTGTAGAAGAGAAAACCTAAATACTAAAACTTATATGAATCAAATATGTAAACATTTTTAAACCAGAGGGTTATACCTTAAAGTTGGAACTCTATATGTACACGAGAAGAGATACGAGTTAGGGTTTTATTTTATTACCTGAGTAAGTGATAATTTCAAAGCTCTAAGGTCGTCCTCGGAATTCGGTATATAATAGAGGCCGTAATGTCAAAGAGTTTGGAAGAACTCATAATCAAAGTACAAATGTTATTAAAACAAGTAAATCCATGCATTCAAATGAATGTACAAGTGTTAATTTCATTCAGAAAAATGATACATAGAAGCAAAGGAACAATATATAACTTAATTTAAAGTAGAATTTTTTCATAAAAAAAGTAATATTACCTATGTACAAAAAAAATGGGAATCAAGAATCAAACTCTAGGTACAAGCAATAGGAATAAACTAGACTACCATGACTTTGAATTCATTTACAATTGAAAGAAAATGAGTGCAAAGAGGTGGAAATGGAACTGGTCTCAGAGCTTGCATATTTATGTCTGAAAACCCTCAAATTAATTGAATGAATTACAAGAATGATGACCAAGGGTTGTCATTGAAACTCAAAGGAAACCTAATCAACCTATGCTATACATCCATCAAAGATATATTCTAGCTGTTGATTTTATCATTGTGTCAACACAAACAACCAACACATGGGTGCAATATCATATGTTTTCGATTCATGAATGACGTAGAAGCTTCACAATGAAATACCACATAGAGCTGGTAGCCTACAACTATGCCATATATTAACATATTAGAACATGCATTAAAACTCAAAGTTCATGTATATGACTTTCCTTTGATATGGATGAAATATAGTAATATGTTTAAACATGTGAAAAACACAAAGGTTATGTGCAGTGCTAATAATATGTTAATAATTGTTGAAAAACTATGTTAAAATATAAGGAGAGCGAAAATTGGATTGAGCGAGGGATTGGAAAATTTTGGGGACGATGACACACCTCCTTAATGTTTTTCTGCATTGTTTCTTCAAGCACAATGTCGCCACCATGTGGTTGGTTTCTCAAATTGATGATCCCATCTATGGAATAAGTCAACATGGGTCCATACATGCTTGCTGTGAGGTGAATGCTAGGGGTTGGCTCCTCTTGGAGGAAATTTTATTGTAGATTCAATGTGTGACTTCTATGAGCAATGGCATATGTCGAAATACCTCTAAGGATTCATTTAATTTAGTAGCCATATCATGGTTTTTTTGTAATCTCTTCCTAAACAACACTATATCTATTGCATGTCATATCAGGGGTTTTCATCGGTTGTCTTCATGGAGAATAATGTGATCTACAGGTACCTTGAATATAAAATATTTCTCTTGTGATTTTTTCCTACTCAACCGCTCAATTTATTTGGTATTATCTTCTTTGTATGACATGTGTCCGCTCATTTCCTTCAGGATTTGGGTCAAGGGCTATCTTGCACTCTCCTCACGAAACCCGATTTTTCCTCTCTTTAGATAGAGGAGAAAAAAGAAGTACAATTCCAGATTTTAACAAGAAATTTGGGGGGAAATCCTTAGTTATATGGGTCATAAATTCAGACTCAATTTTCTCCCTCAAGACCATTGAAGTGAAATGGGGCGTACCCAAAAAATACCAAAGTTTGCAGTTTGAAGGAAAGGTCCTCCACGACCTCACACTACTCAAATATGCATGTATATCTAGGAACTTTGAGATAATTTTAAATTCCAGACTATGTGGAGGTACTCCTAAGGTTAGACCTCTAAATGGAACATTAGGCACTTTCAAGTATGTATTTTAGGGGAAGCTTTTGAACCCTACTATTTCGAATCAGAACATTCTACGCCCATATATTATGGACCAAATGGAACAAGATTCATCTATGGAGGTCAATATACCACAATTATCCTCCTTATTCACAACAATGGAATCAAAATACATTATTTGTAGATTTAATTGGTTTTGGACAAAACCTCAAGCTTTACATCAATGGGTGTTCGCTTCATGGACACCTAATTGTGACATTTACCTTTGTTCTAAATGATTTTTTATAATCCAGTTTGACACAAAAAAAGAACTGGACTTTGTTCTAAATGAAGGGCCTTGGTTCTTGGTTAGTTCTAGTCTATCAATTACTCTGTGGTTTCCTATTTTTTATGCTACCTTCATGGTGATTATTTCTATGCTAGTTTGGGTTAGACTCCTAAGTCTTCTCCTTACTTTCTGGCACAACCAAGCCCTTGAAGACATTGGGAATAAACTTGACAAATTCAAAAAAATAGACATGGAAAGAATAGAAAAAGGAATATTCACTTTTACTAGGATCTGCATGCAGATAGATCTTAACAAAGAATTACCAAATCACATCATCCTGAACCATATGAATTTTAAGTGGTCAAAAACACTAGATTATGAGAACTAGACCTTTATATGTCGTGTGCGTTTTCAAACATGTCATCTTCAGAATACATGTCCTATGGTGAAGAAGTTCCCAAAAAGGAACAAGAAACAACAACATAGGACAAATTGATGGTAGTTTAGTGATTCTCCACTTTCAGAATATAAGGAGTAGGATAACAAAGAGACACAACCAACACAAACATATTATAATATGGTGGGGGAGTTTTGGTTCAGGAGGGATCTACCTCCCTACCATCAATGGGTTCAAAAATACAAGAAGAACAACCTCCAATAGGTCTAGGTGGAACCGAATGAGCACATTTTTTAGAGGGTTAAGATTCAAACAAAGAACCCCCACATCTGGAGGGGGGGTCAAGAACTAGATTTGATTCTAGTTGATCCAGATCCTAGTGGGTGGAAGTGCTAAGAAGGAAGGGAAAAAAACAAAAAATCAACACTATTTGTCATCCATAATTTTCTTTCTTTCTATTTTTCATTTTCTTTCATTTTACTGGCATATGCTTGATTTTCCATGGATTTTATAGTTCTAGATATGCTCATTTCTGCTCACAAATGTAATTTAATGCTCCCCCAACAACATACACACTATGTGTTTACAAAATATAATTTTTATTTCTATAAATAAAAGTTACAATTCTTTTCTTGTGGAAAAAAGACAAGGAGAGTATATATATATATTTATGTGTGTGTGTGTGTGTGTGTGTGTGTGCTAGTAAATAAAAACACACTTTTTGATAATAGAAGTATAATAAGGAATAATAAGCATGATACAAATACAATGTTTACTAAGGAATGATGAATATACTTAGAAGTCATATGTTTGAGTACTAATTAGGAATCCCAGTGTGCTAGAAGTAGTTATGGTTAAAATTTAATATATCACAATATGAAAGACAAGGAGAAAAAGGAACGTTAGATTATCTAGAAAATATAAACGAAATTAGATGTAGAATGTACGTGGAACAAAAACTTAGTGGATCTAGAGTTAAAGTAGTTAAACCAATTTTATAAGGAAGAAGGATTCCTTGGTGTGATATACTAAACATACTAAACACATTTACCATTGAATATTGGTCTTGAGGATGCAAATAGGAATGTAAGGGAAATATTGGAAAACATAATAAGATATTAGAGGAAAAGATCTTATGATCAAGTAACAAGTTAATAATGTGAATCTTTTGTATCTAATCACTGTAAAAGTGAAATTATATGATTGTTAATGTATGATTTCCTTGAGAGGAAGAGAATAATGAAAGTAAAATATTTATTCTATAGAGTTAGTTATTTAAAAAAAAGATGTATTAGAGGAAGTTCATTACAATGTTAGGGTTGTCAAATCATTATGCTGGACCAATATGTGTGTGGTATGTGTTAATCTTCCTAGTCATTATAAAGAGCCATTTCGATCTTACCACGTATTAGTCTGGTCATATAGATAAGCCAATCCAAGTTTTCTATGTGTTTTCCCAATAAAAAATTATGAGCCGCTCCTCACTTGCCATGTGTCTGCCTAGTCACCATCATGATCCACTCTAGGCTCACCATGTTTATGCCCAATCATCAACATGAGACACTCTAGGCTCACCATGTTTATGCCCAATCATCAACATGAGACACTCTAGGCTCACCATGTGTCACTCTGTGGGGCCACTATGGTGGATTGGAGGAAGTTAACTATCATGCATGTTGTCATATCATCCACCTTATAATCTCTACTTCCGGCTATTAGGTGTGTCTGATTTATAAAAGATGCATAACCTTTACTGGATTTAAATGTCATACATGTTCATTGGTCATCCACCATTGACCTGATTAATGTACCATGGAAGCATCTAAGAGGTGCACACTCTTTAACTAATTAATATTTTTGGTTTTTTAATAGTCTTTGGGCCCTTCGTAATTATTGAAATTAAAATGGCCATAACTTCTCACCCAAGAGGAGTTTTTCAAAGTGGGATATACCATTGGAAAGGTATCGATGACACTTACACAACCATGTAGCTTATACAATATCTAGGACATCATAATCTTATAAACAAATAAATAAACTTTAAACTCATTTTAATAACTTGAAGAGGTTACATAAGGTATCCATTTGTAAAACTACTTCCTTTGCCTTTAGTTGTTGTCTTAGACATTCCCTTTGACATCAATGACATCTTATTTTCATCAATTACAACACTATGTGAAACACAAAACTACAAAATGTACTAAGAGTAATCAATTAATGAACTATAGGATTCTAAAGCTTAATCCATGGTGGTTATTGTTGGGATGGGGTCCCTAGGAGTAGAATTGAATTAAACTTAGTCATTTTTGTAAAGGATTTTGTAAAATATGTAAAGTATCTGCAAAATGTGGATGCGAAGCACGCAGATAGATAGAGTCAAAGGGGCCTTAGCCACTTGTTTTTGGTTGGTTTTGAAGACTCACCAATGACCTGGGGGCCATGGTATTGTATTAGGAAAGCTATAAATAATTGAGTCTTAGCGAGTCTTGGAGGTAAGTTTTGATAGAGAATTGGGTACATTAAAAAGCTCTGTTGTCTTGGGAAAAAGCTAAGGCAAGAAGGCTCTACTTCCCGTGCTTAGGTAGAGAAGGGAAGGCTCCTGTAACTAAGTGCATAGGAGGCTTGGGTAGAGTCTACAGATGAGTGCGAAAACCCCTATAGCTGTGTGTTCAAGGTAGGAGAGTCTGTAATCAATGACTTGAAGATCAATAAAGACAGTCTTTCGAAGAATTATTGAGTACTTCCCTTGTATCTGTTTATGTTATATGCCACCAATTAATGATACGTTTCATGAATAATGATTTAATGTTACACGAATTTACTAAATTTATCTTAATAATGTATGAAATGAATGCTTATCCACTTCCGCAAAGTTACAACCCATTTCTCTTATGTTTTCTAACAAATTAAGTAGATCCATGTGAACTCCGACCTAGGGTTGCTTATTGATGCGTAAAAGTAGGTAAATCGATTGTTTAAGTTCCGCAAGGACTGATCATGGACCTTCACAAAGGTCTGAAGGAAAAAATAACCTAGCTACAGTAACGAGCCCTATAAGTCTATCGATTTGTGCAGAGGAAGCTCTAAGGTGCTGGAAGACATCACACTAGTCTCTGGATGCAGAAACTTGGTTCTTGCATCCCCCAATATTGCTTTAGGTGAGACTACAACCTGTGCTACGCAGGTTGTTGCCAAAAGGAACAACAGTGTAGGGATTTGTTGGTTGGCACAACTAACTCTAAACTTGGGTTAGGACCCCCTAAGCTAACAAATGGTTACATTTTTGGGACCAGGATTTGCTTAAAGAGATGTGTGATGTTGCATCATTGGAATCCGAGTAAGAAAGAGATTGAAAAGAGGTTAGATTGGAAGATTCACGAGTTTGCAGCTCAAGAAAACTAGAATCCACACCTATTGAAGGAGGTTTGGTTGAATATATATCTATATACATAGGTAATTGAAATCTTCTTCTGCACTTTCTCAATTGAACTATATGAGTGGTTAGCTAAATTGATAGACAATCAAGGAAGGTGGAAGCTTGATAGTCTTATAGTGTGGACTCCAGAATTGGTGCGACGACTAGAGGCCTCTAAAAACAAGATCACGCAGGTTGTCGATCATTCACGTGACCAAATTCTGGGAGGATTTTTTATGGAATTTGCAGTTGAGTCCTCAATGAGCTATAGCGAAGATTCTTCAAAGGACCGCGAGTTAAGTATTTAAGGTCATTGAATACTTGGATTAAAATGCTATTATGTGAAAAGAGGGTAATGCCATTACCTTGATGTTCGAAGCTACGCGAAGTGGAAGATTCTTTATAAATTGTGAAGAATCAGGGCCAAAGTATAGCCCATTGATTGGACCTCCTTCAAGTGACGATGAAGGGGTGGTGCAAACTACACCGCGAAGCACTATTCAGCTAATAACTTAGGGTATTCCTAGAACACATCCTCCATCCACTCCACCTCCACCTCCACCTCCACCACATACACCATCACTCACACCTCCACCTCCACTACCACCATTCAACATGACAAACACAATGAAGGTGTCGATCTTCAAGGGTGTAGGAAGTGAAGATCCATAGTAGTTTTGGTTTGTTGCAAATGTTGTATGGACAACGCAACAAATCATTGATGATAATATAAAGAAGGCTTATTTCATTACTGCTTTGCAGGATCACATGCTAACCTGGTACATTAAGTATTGTGCTGAAAATCCTCATGCATCGCTAGCAGAAACTCAGACAACTTTGAACATAGAGTTTAGTAAGCCAAAATTCGAGGCGCAGTCGGTAATTGAATTTAAAGAGATCATGGTGAAGGTTGAAGGGACACCTTGGGACTTTGATCAGAGGTTAAAGTGCCATATCAAATAGGCTAACATGAAAATCTCATATATCCAACATTGCGACTGGTTAATTGCGTTACTTTTGCCCCATTTGAGAATTGCTTTGTCACAACAAAAGATAGCAACATAGGCAACATCCTTGGAGATTGTGATGAGGCTGTACACATCACCTATTCAGGATATGAACCTAGGGGTATAATAGATCCACTCATAGTTAGCAAGCCTACACCTAAAGTTACAAAGTTTGAAGAAAGAAAAGGAGACTAAGCCAGAAGTGCGTGCAGAGGTTTGGTGCTTGAAGTGCAAGGGCCACGGGCATGATAAAGATCAATGTCTAGTATACGCGAACTATCTTATAGGGGGAGGGCCAGCCCCCCTGAAGCTAAAATCCCCTGTCAGGCCAAGCATGGGAACTGTGTTATGGTGCGCCATTTGTAAAGTCACAAGTGTTAGAAAATTATATATTATGGAGCAATGGAACACATAAAATATTGCAAAAATATAAACATAGAAAACACATGAAACAAGAGAGACATAGATATATGTGGTTCACCCAATTTGGACTACATCCACCCCGAACAACTAGTCCTTCCTTTCTATTATCCAGCAAAATGAAGAGACACAACCTACAACAGATCCGTTGTAATATCCTATGTTTTCTCTCATAGTCTCGCCTCTCTGTTTCTCACTCGGAGAATACACATTTATTACACAACCTCAAAGATAATGCCCTCATACAAAAATAGGGGGTTTCCTTCTAGGGGAAAAGACCCTAAACTAAACATAAGTTCTACCATCAGATCATCCGCCTAATGAACGGCTCAGATTTACTAGAAATTACTATACTTTTACAAGGCAATTTAAATCTATTTTTAGCTTCTGGGGCACTACCCCCAAGCCCTCGTCGGGGGATCGCCCCCCCCAAACCCCCGCAGGGGGGACAAGGCCCCCCCGCACCCCCCCACGTGGAGGGGTGTACAAACTTCCTGGGGTATACATCCAACCGAAACAAAAACCTCTGAACAATCATGATCCACACACACAATCTCCCACTTGGAGAATGATTGTAGCAACTCCACCACTGCTTCATTTGCTGGACAATGACTCCTCTTTGAACCTGGCTATTTCTCATCTTCATCGTCATCCTTGAAGACCAATTGAAATTGAGCATATTCTTAGTTTCTCCCTGGTTACAACTTTTGTTAGCATATCTGCTGGATTTTGGCTAGTGTGTATCTTTTCCAGCTTTGACTCTCCATCTTCCAACATTGATCGTATGAAATGGTACTTGAGTTGTATGTGTTTAGTCCTGGAATGAAATGCTAAGTTCTTTGCAAGATGAATGGAACTTTGGCTATCACTGTATAACGTGCCCATATCATGCTCCTTACCCAATTCACCCATAAACC
>APFE031293494.1:126637-150556 GCA_000404065.3 Pinus taeda
AGATCATCCACCTAATGAACGACCCAGATTGACTAGAAATTACTATACTTTTACAAGGCAATTTTACATCTATTTTTAGCTTTGGGGGTGCTGCCCTCGAGCCCCCATCGGGGGACCGCTAGCCCCCGTACCCCCTATCTAGGGGGTATCGGCCCCTCGAAGCCCCACGTGGAGGGGTGTACAAACTTCCTGGGGTATACATCCGCTCGAAACAAAGACCTCTGAATAATCATGCTCCACACACAACAGCTAGGAAACATGTGACGGATAACTGCCACTTGCTTTGGAAGTTTGTTTAGACACCTTAGTAGCTATTCTGTAATTTCTGTAAATTGGTGGGCCATGATGAGTGTCACTATCGAAGCTATGAGCTGATGATGGAAATAACCCCTATTTACCGTATGCAAGTAGAAACTCTGCGTCCAGATCAAGGCACAGGAGGAGCACACGAAGGTTTTCAAGGCCGAGGAAAAGGAGGAGGAGGAGGACTTGGTAGAGGTCATGGTCAAATTATTTGCTAAAACTACAGACAACCGGGGCACTTCGCACGAGATTTCCCTAATCCTACACACCCTTCATGTCAATACTGTAGACAATTCGACCATGCCATAGAAGAATGTCCAGTGTTAGTAGCTAAGGTGCAAGAGAAGAAAACATTGCCTCACCAACCTACGAAAAATTTACAAATGATGAGGGTTGAGCCCCACGAGGAGGATCAGAGCATTAATATTGTACTAAGAAGTGGTATGACGACTGTCATTGATAAGGGTAAGCATCCTGAATATGATGGATGGGTCTAAAAAGCTTCAGAGAAAGAAGTCGACTTTGATCTTAATCACAATAAGGAAACATTCATGGAAGCCAAGAAGAGCTTCGTTGAGGCCTCTACCTTAGGAAGCTAGGACAAGATGCAAGAAACTAGTGTGACACAAGAGGTTGATCCTTCCGTACTCATTACCTTTTTGGAGACTTGCATAAAGTTATTGCACGATAGGAAGGTTGTGGAAGGATTGTAGGACCTAATAGACAAGTGGCCAATAAGGAGAAGACTCCTTTGGAGTAGCACGCGGTTAGAAAAATCAGTAAGAATAAGGTATGAACATGATGAGAGATGTGGTTAACAACGCAGATAGGTGAGTATGAAATGGACCAGGTCATTTTGGATTTGGGGTTCGATATGAATTTTCTACCAAAACAGACATGGGAAAGGATGGGGATACCTACACTACAGTGGTCTCTGATTCAGCTCAGGATGGCGAATCAGTTGAAAAACATCCCCATGGGATGCTTATATGGAGTAACGGTTGATATCGATGGTGCGAGTGGAGTAACGGACTTTGAAGTTATAGAAATTGTCCATGACAGTAATCCCTACCCTGCAATCCTAGGAATAAACTAGGCTATTGATATGAATGGGGTCATTAATCTGAAGAAGAGGACAATGTCATTTGAAAGTAAGTCACTTAGGGTTATAGTGCCACTAGATCCTGCAGAATGGGCACACTATATTGAACCAATCCACGATTATGTGGAAAGTGACGATGAGATGGATCTAATCTACAAAATAACAACGTGAGATCAAGATTGGATCAGTCCAATGACAGATGGGTGGATTACATGGGACTGGGAAAGCTCCTACACTTTTGATTTGGATGAGGAATTAGAGCATTGGAAAAACCACTTACATGAATTTTCTACATTACGATGAAATATGACGACGAAGTCAATGCGTTGTGTTTCATCATAGGTAAGAAAGTTACTTTACTATGATGGTTTGACTGATGTAGATATGCTTTTAGATGAGTTTGAGCATAAATTTACTGAGGACCACCGCTTTCAAGCCTTGAAGTTGGTGCTGTGTGCTACACCTGATCAATGGTGGGGTACACATAAGGATAGTTTCGCTGGATGGCAGGATTATAGGAGAATGATGAAATTAAGATTTGGGTATGCTAACCCCTAACTAAAAAGTATAATGGGAAGGATGATCCATGCGATCACCTAGAAAAGTGGACTAGGGCATGGGGGACGGAACCACAACCAAAGTGGGTGCATATATTTTGTCATACCTTGGATCAAACCCCATGAAATGGTACCTTGAAACAGAGCTCTTCCACGACACTGCAAAATGGGATATATTGAAGGAGGGATTCTTATTGAGTTTCAACTTCGAGGACAAATTTGCAAGCATCGATGAAGCACTTCAAGAGATTAAATTGGTTATCTTCAGAACACCAAAGGAACCTATGGAATGGACCCATCTAGATTGGAGCATCCAGCTGCACCACGCATTGGAATGTTATAATGTGACCGCTGAAGAGGAGGAAGAAGACCTAAGGAATATCAATATTCTGAAGATAGAAGGGCATCATGAAGTTGAAGGCCCACAATCAGAGAACCCAAACACTTCCGCACCTTTGAAAATGAAGCAAGTAAACATTGGCATTGAAGAAGAACCAAAGTTTGTGAAGATTGGAGACTATTGGGATGATGCTACAATAGACAAAGTTGTTGAATTACTTCACGAATACTAGGATCTCTTCCCCACTAAGTTTTCAAATTTAAAGGGCATACTTGGTGATTTGGGTGTTATGAATATCATATTGATGCTAGACGTGAAGCCTGTTAAACAAAGGTATTATCGCCTTAATCCTAAGTATAAGGAGAAGGTTCGCCAAGAGCGGGATATAAATTTGGAGGTAGGCATTATAGAACCTGTTGAAGAATTTGATTGGGTGAGCTCGATGGTGATACAAGAGAAGAAAGAAAAGGGAGAAATAAAGATTTACGTAGATCTGTGGAAGCTTAATGATGCCCATGTTCATGATCCATTTCCGACTCCATTTACAAATGAAGTGTTAGACAATGTCAGAGGGTAGGAGGCCTATTCCTTTACTAATGGGTTTTTCGGGTATCATCAAATTAAGATTGTCCCAGAGGATAGAAGCAAAATCACCTTCATGATAGAGTGGGGTTTCTTTCAGTACATTGTTATGCCATTTGGATTGAAGAACACACCTACAATATTTTCCTGCGTAGTCATAGCAGTGTTCAAAGAATTCATTCATAAGTTCCTGGAAGTGTACTTTGATGACTGGACAATGTTTGGCTTGGTGAAGCACCATGTGGCAAGTCTGCACCTTATGTTGGATACATGTCGAAGATACCAGATGGTGCTGAATTTGAAAAAATGTATATTATGTGTTCCTTTTGGGTCTTTCTAGGTAATGTTGTGTGCAAGCAAGGATTGATGGTGGACCCTGCAAAGATTGTGGTGATTGTGAACTTTGAGGCGCCTATGAACATTAAGCAACTACGCATGATTCTGGGACACACGAGATACTATATAAAATTCATCAAAGCTTCTGCTCAAATTACCATGCCCATGGAAAAACTGCTAAGGAAGGATGTGACATTCTGTTGGGATGAAGAATGTCAGCGCAACTTAGATGTGTTGAAAGAAAAGATGATAACTACGCCAATCTTGGTTTTTCCTAATTGGAAAAAGGAGTTTCATGTACACGTGGATGCTTCTTGCATTACGCTGAGTCAGTGATAACTCAGGCATGCGAAGGTGAAATGGACCACCCTATAGCCTTCGCAAGCAGGAAATTATCCAAAGCTAAGAAAAATTACTCAATGAATGAGTGTGAAGCGTTGGCCATGGTCTACGCGCTGCAAAAATTCAGGAATTATCTGTTGGGAGGGCATTTCAAGATGTATACAGATCATTCTGCCTTAAAATTCCTGGTCAACAAGCCTGTGTTGGGGGGAAAGATTTGTAGATGGTTTTTATTATTTCAGGAGTATGAGTTTGAAGTCATTGTGAAGCCATGGAGGTTGAATGCTGGACCTGACCATTTGTCGTGAATTAAAATAGGCGAAGAACCCGGTAACTTGGAGGAAGGGTTTCTGATGCACAACTCTTTGCAGTATGTGTAATCGATAACCAGTTTGTTGATATTATTCACTTCTTAACTACAAGGATTGCACCTGAAGGATATAAAAATCAACAGAAGAAAGAATTAGTAGTGTGCACAACCAAGTTTTTGGTCATTGTGGGACATATGTAAAAAATGGGTGTAGATGAAATATTGTGAAGATATGTGTTGGATTTTGAGCGTGATAGTATTCTCGCCAAAGCTCATGGGGGAGCTGCGGGAGGCAATTATTTAGGAAAAGAAACCGCGTAGAAGATTTTGCGTGTAGGTTTATGGTGGCCAACATTGCACAAGGATTCCAAAGCATACTGTAAGGCATGTGATGCATGTCAAAGGACTGACAGACCGTTGCGAAGGGATGAGCTACCTGTACATCCTCACGTATCTTTACAGGCATTTTAGAAGTGGGAGATTGAATTTATTAGACCAATTTAGCCACCTGGCAAGAAAACGAGTGCATGCTACATTATCATTGCGAGGACATATTTAACTAGATGGGTGGAAGCACAGCCAATAAAGGATTTTACACGGGCTACGACAACAAAATTCTTGTTTGAAAATGTCTTAACAAGGATTGGATGCCTGAAATTTTTGATGCGTAACAAGGGTACACACTTTCTGAATGAAAAGATTAGCGCTTTGACAGATGAATTCCAGGTCTACCATCGAGAGAGTACAAATTTTTGGAGAATGCGCTGACAAAGATCTATAATGCGCAGTGAAATGATTGGGTTTTGCATGTACCTGCAATGCTATGGGCCTATAGGACAACCTATAAGAAGTTGACAAGGAAAACACCATTCAGATTAGTCTATGGGGTTGGAGCAGTAATTCCTATGGAATACATTGTGCCTAGTTTGCGTGTGATGCAGGAAAGTGTTCCCTCTGCGGACAGAGGCAACCCCTCTAGCCCTGGAGTGGTTCTAGTCACAAACAAGGATAGATTAGTAATAGATTTCCTTAAACAGTCAAAGTTGGAGGCCTACCTCAACCGGCGGTCGATGGAGTTCCATTGCGATGCTCCAGCTTTTGCTTCCTTCTCCTCAATGAGTGATCAACCTGAAACAATGCAAAAGAAATACAACAAAGCACGTAACCGGATAACAACAATGATCTATTTACTCACAAAGTCAAGAAGTCATGAGCTATCAAGTACATTGCATATAAGACATAGGAAAACATCATTGATTGTATTAATAATGAAATAAGAGCAAGCTTACAACCAAAGTTTTGACGTCACAAGCCTTCTCAAAGGAATCCAACCATCATGTTCTTCAAGCATTCACTCTTTGAAGATGGATCTCCCAACATACAAAGGTCTCTCTCTCACTCATAAGTTTTGCATGAAATCAAGGGCACTTCACAACCTTCCCCAAGCTATCAACACTTTCACACTTATCACACTCACACCAGCTATCTATCAAAAGCACTAACAACACTTCTCAATCCAAGAATTTACCAACTACCAACTAGTTGATCATATCAAAAGTGAGTGTTTAAATAGGAGGAGTCTCCATCAAAGGTGGAAGAGAGAGCTTATCACCAAGGAAGGTAGCACAATTGACGGAACTGCCACACCAGGGAAGGAAGGGCGACACAAACTAGGCCAACAACCAGGTCTGGAGTCATCCAGAAGGCCGACTGTTGGAATAAATTTGCCCAATCTGGATCATCGCGGGTAGTTAACTGAGCTTCAGCGTTGACATCGCTAGTGAGCAGTGTAGCTAGTCAGATCATCGTTGAAGATAATAAGCAACCTCGCGATGGAGCATGAAATAGGACCATCATGGGAATTAGATGTACTTCTGCGCTGGCAACGCGGCTGGACTATTTAAGGGCGCCCTTCAACACGTATATTAAGTCCATAGTCGCAATGAGGAAGATAACTTAGGAAAAGTGGGTCAATTGGCAGCATAAAAAATCATTTGTTCAACATGAGCATGTTTGACTTGGACATATGACATAGTAGATGGACCGAGAGTGAAGACCGTGACAAATTACTATGTAACAGATACCCCCTAAAGTATGAAGCCTGAGAGAGTGGGAGGGGTGAATGCTTTACAAAACTGGCTGAGCTGGAACACCATCTGGAAGAACCTGCAGGCGCAAGTGCAACTGATATCTCTAATAGTGAAACACATGTAGTCTAGGCATGGACACAACCATCCAAAAGACATACGAACTAGGTCTGTGGTATGGACGCAACCATCCAGCTAGTGAGACCATGATAATGATAAAGGTATGGTCGTAGCCACCCATAAAGACTCAGGTATGGTTGCAGCCATCCATCAATGAGTCATGTAATCATGAACCAATCCACACATCTCGAACATATGTGATCTGAGTTCGTGGTCTTGAACCCAACTGATCATAGTACAAATTCTAACATGCAAATAGAGGTTCTGAAGTCGAGCATGATAGAAAATCACTTGATTACCGATCGATGATGTAAACCGTTAACAAGCGCGAGAGAAACCACCAATAATGCCAATGGTTCTCAAGGTACTGTCCAGTACAATCCACGAAGTGTGAAGAACGAGGTGAAGTCGAACAATCGTGGAATCACCCAATCGGCGACCAATGATGTAAGTTGACCGTCAGGCGCGAAGAACTTGCCATTGAGGCATGCAAGCTCCAAGGTATCAAAAGGGATCTCTAGATCAATCTCTTGGATAATGAGCTGAATTCGACAGGAGACAATCTGTCGCAGGAGGGCCATAATGTTTCCCCCATCAATGACATGAGACAAGGAACAAGCGGTAGATGGTGAAACAGTGTCTTAGAGGAAAAGGTAAGGATGTAAACTACAAAAGGATTATACTCTTGAACATGTCAACGACATGACTCTAGAGGGTGGCAGCATTCAGGTACCAAAGGATCAGAGGCTTAATGGAGACAACATGGATTAGATGGAATGAGGCGAAATGACAACCCAAACCTGTGAAAGGCCAAATGATGATGTATGGATGTCCCAACCCAACAAGAAGCAGAAGCGTCGATGTTCAAGAGTGACTAGCTGCCATAAACAATCAATGATGATTTCCAAATTTTGCCCCACCATTTCTGGTGAGTACCCCAATTATTTTTGAAAAACGCTTGAAGGGGATATCATATGCTTGTGATATAAGTTTGACCTTTGGTTGAATCCAACCTAGTAATAGTTTAACGAGCCCTAGGGAGGAGAAGCTCGAGTCTCGTCATGGTGACGAGTCCAATGTCGTTAGGTTTTAACGGGTCCAACATAGGTAGAACTCGAAGTCTTTTTCATGTTTAGAGAGTTTGAAAAAGACACGAAAAAGAAAACTCTAGGGGGGGGTCCTTTTTCATAAAGTTGCATCTCTCGAGCCCGAAAAAGTATAAAACGATACTCAAAAGAACTGCTTGACCATTACAATCAAGGAGTACTTTTCGTGATTAGTGATCTCGACCCGAAAAAGTAGAAAAGAGATTGAAACCATGTCGTTTTGTAACCAATAACGAGCCTAAAATGACAAAAGCTCGACAATATTTTCTCGTTTACACGGTCGAAAAAGAGCTTAAAGCAGACCGCCTCTCATTTCGTTTAACGATTCGAAAGGGACAACTTAGCAATATTTTCATTTTTTGAGTCGGAAAAGAGCGTTAAAGACGACTTTACGGACCAAGCGCATATGTGACTCCACCACCTGCAGTTCTGCACAAAACACGCCAAACGTAAAATTGATTCAACATAGATAATGCAGAAACATAATCAGAAACCAAAATTCCAACTAACCATGCGAAAAATGGTAAAAACCCACATTATAAAGTGCAATTTTTTAAACATTTCAAAAAATTACTATAAAAGGGGTGTAAACCATTTCATTTTTACCATTTGCATTGTACAATTCACCATTGGAGAATTTGGAGCACCAACCAGAGCTAACTTCTCGAGCTGATTGCGGCCTCATCTGTTGACGGCTCAAAGTGAAACTTCGACCAAGTAGGTAGTCATTCTCCTGCGCTTCATTTCAATGGTTTTTTTATGCATTTGAGCATTGGATATGCAAGTTTGAGTGGGTTTTTGAACTGAAGTCCGTCGCTCAGTCATCGCGGGTATACCGCTCGGGTCTGCGATGACCGAGCATGAATTACATGCAACTCTCTACGATCATCGTGGGAATATGATGTATTCCCGCGATGACCGTGAGAAAATTGAACTATGAACTTCGCATCATCACGACTTTTTTAAAAACAGTTGTGATGGCGATGCAAAACTATATTTTTATGCAAATTATGGATTAAAATTTATGATTGAAGTTCTAATTCATTTATTCTCATTATGCAGGGCATTATGGCCTTTGTTTGATAGGAACGAGTTCACGATGCCAATGATGAGGAAGCTTTTGCTAATGCAGGGTGCTGAAACGCTTTACGTGAATGCAGATTTCTAAAATTCTTCTTGACTCCGCACCTTCGGGCCCTACCCGATTTACTAGAGCTGATAATCCGTGCATGGAACCCAACAGATGGTAAATTCATAATCCGAGGCCAAGACATCAATTTCGATGCAACAGATGTATACTTTTTGACCGGATTGTCCCATCGAGGTGAGAGGCCAATCTTAGAGGGCCAATGTCTTGGGGGCAAATCACTAGATATGTTGATGGCACGAGTGTGCCCCCGGGCACGTAAAACAAAGAGTGGGAAGGTGGCAATCCTCATAGTGGAATATATAGTTCTTCGTGCAGTTCTATTCATGGTAACCAGGGCAGCGGGCTCCCAAGCCCAACATGAGGCATCGAAGACCCAACTGCGGTTGGCTCTCGAATGCATTAATCTGACCATGTTCAACTAGGTGGAGACAGTGACAACAAATATGAAGAGACAACTTAACAACTGTCGTCGAGGAGAGATGAAATAGTTTGGTTACAGATCCATGTTGATCTCGCTCATGCTGGAGCGGGTGCCGGCACTGCAGTTGCATGACATGGTTTTGGATGTGCCCAGACCACGAGAGCCCAGGATCACACGGTGGGCTCACGTTATGCCACGAGGAGGTGGCAGACGCCCAGTGTCATGGGGGGCAATGTTCCGTGAGTGGCTGGAGCACCAAACTATCTTTGTTGAGGACTAGCCATATGCTGGGATGGAATTTTGAGGAGATCCCAATATGCAGCTACCTCCTGACGAGTAGTGGGATGATGGCGGTAAAGCACTTGATCACACTATTTTTGTATTTTATATTTTATGATGTTTTTGGATTTTTTTTCATGCATTTGTCCTAATGAGGTACTCTATGGTATTTGCAGATGTGGGACCAGTGAGACCCGTAGGACTGGCTCCAGAGGCGCGGAGGGACCCAGAGGGTATCAAAGAGCTAGCCTTAGCTCCTCTAGTTGGTGATTCGATAGAGACAA
This sequence comes from Pinus taeda, assembly GCA_000404065.3. Classification (NCBI taxonomy): domain Eukaryota; kingdom Viridiplantae; phylum Streptophyta; class Pinopsida; order Pinales; family Pinaceae; genus Pinus; species Pinus taeda. The sequence continues at coordinate 135,957 of APFE031293494.1, forward strand.
TGGCCCAAAATATTGAGGGTTTGATGACGAGGATCCTAGATTACATGGGGATTGAGGAGGTCCCCATAGACTTCCAGATTCACACAGTAAGGGTGATTCCTAGGTTGCACCGTTTGTTTAGATGGGTTGCACGAGTGGTGGTGTGCTATAGGGAGCATAATCCACCACAGTAGACACCTAAGGTTTATCCTACTGATTTTTTTGAGAGACATGTGTCTCGGATGTATGGAGAGTACAGACTCTATTTGGACATATACTTTTAATTTTTGAGCACCTTGGTGCGCCACACGAGATATATATATACATATTCCTATGGTTCATTATTATGTCTTGGATGCTTCTATATACTGTTTTGATTACATGTTACGTAAATGTCTGTCTAATACATAATTGGCTAATGCATCATTTAATGTGTTTAATCATCTTGGAATGTGTTGATATGTGATGAAATCAAAATTCCTTTCTAACAATTTAACACGTAAATACAACCTTAAAATCCGATGATCTCTTACGGAATAATGCCCATTAAGCTGGTGGACAAAAAGCTGAGAGTCCAGATTCACAACCAACGCATGAATGTCGAGGTTGATAGCCTCGGTCAGTAGTTCAATAACAACACTATATTCAGTGACATTGTTTGTGGTACAACCTAGACAAACACCTTGAAGGTCTACTAACTCACTGTAAGGATCATAGATCACCCATGCCGCAGAAGACAGGTTGCCTGTACTACGGCAGGCACCATCAGTGAAACCAATGTAAGGTGCACCAGACATCTGCATACGAAGAAAAAAGACACTAAGTGGCAATTATGCCTTCACACCAAGCCGAAAACATGAAAACACACACACACACACAACACCTGCTGAAAACACACGTATGTACAAATCAGAGTGCATGGGGTTTATGCATAATATTTTTTCAGATAAAGCCCATTTTGGGGCTTATCTAGAGGGTTCCCTTCATAATCAATCAACTCATAGGCCCCTTTTTGCAAAACTCACTTTATAATATAAGGCCCGTGCCACATAGGCTCAAATTTTCCTGCCCCTAGCTTATCATTCGCTTGATCATAAAGCAGGACTAAATCTCCTTCAACAAAAGAATGAGGATGGATAGTATGATCGAAGTGAGTTTTCACTCTCTTCTTCTATGCTCCAATAAGTAGAAAGGCTAGTAGACGGGTCTCGTCTAGTTGCTCTAGATAGAGAAGGCATTCTTCTACCAGAGTAGTGTTGGGGAGTAATTCGATGGCTAACTTCAAAGAAGGGATCTCACACTCAATGGGAAGGGTAGCCTCTAGATAGTATACTAATTGGAATGGGGTGAATCTAGTGGCATATTTCATTGACGTTCGGTAGGCCCACAGGGCGGAGAACAAAATCAAATGCCAGTTGGACTTGTGCACGCCAACAGTGCATTTAAGCCTTGTAACTAGAACTTTGTTGACAACTTCCACTTGACCATTGGCTTGAGGATAGTACGGTGTCGAGCTATCATGTTGCAGGCCCAACTGGGTTGTTAACTCAGTCATCATATGATTACAGAAATGTTTTCCATGATTAGTGACGATAGCCTGAGGGACTCCGAATCGTCAAATAACATGATTAAACAAAAATTGCGCCACTGTGTGATCGTCTTCAGATGGTGTAGGAATCACCTTGGCCCATTTTGTGAAATAATCAATGACAATGATGATATACCCATGCCCCCCGTCCGAGCGAGGGTTACAAGTCATATAATCAATGCCCCATTTGGCAAAAGGGCCGACGGTAACAACGGGGTGCAATGGAGCAGGAGGTGCGTACATTTTCCGTTGGTAGATTTGGCATGCATGACAAGAACAAACGGCTAGAATGCAATCCTTAGAGATGGAGGGAAAAAAATAACCAGCATGGAGAATCTTCTGAGCAGTGGCATATCCGAACGTGTGACCACCACAGGTGCCAGAATGGCAGTCATTTAGAACTCGTTTGGCTTCCTTGAGTGTTAAACATCTGCGAAGAATAGAGTCGGCGCCGAGTCGGTACAGGGTGTCCCCAATAATATGATAAGGTTGAGACTAATTACGAATCCATCACCGAGCATCCTTGGACAAATCGGGATGAAAAGAGGACGTCTGAAGATAGACAATAATATCCCCGTACCAAGGGTCGAGGGTGCTGATCAAGAACATAGTTTCATCTGGGATATGATCCTCTAACCGAGAGGGTGTGGTAGCAGATGGAAAAGAGCAAAGCAACTCAGTGAAGATGAGAGACTTGTTAGACTTGGCGGTGGTGAACTCCAAGTCGAACTCTTGGAGGATGACAATCCACTTTGAGTATTTTCCCCCCGGTAACTGATGTGACAAAATGTACATCATCAGGTTGTAATCAGAAATCACCGTCGTGGTGCGCAATAGTATATAATGGAGAAAACGTTGGACGACACAAACAACGGCCAGTGCCAACTTCTTGACATGGGCATAACGAGTCTCCGTATCAAGTAGATTGCAGCTGAGATAATAAATGACCTGCTCAGTACCATCATCGTCATCTTGAATGAGAACCATGCCGATGGTGGTATCAACAGTGACTAAATAAAGAGTGTAGTCTCGGTGATAATCAAGGGGACGTAACAAAGGAGAAGAAACAAGGAGAGCCTTGAGATTCTCGAATGACTCTTGGGCAGTGGCATCCCAATGAAAAGGGGTGTCGCACTTCAATAACCGCATATAGCCTTTAGCCACTTCAGCATAATTCAGATTGGATCGTCGTAGAAAATTTGCTTTTACCTGCAAACTCTGCAATTGCTGCAAATAAGCAGGGGGAGGAAGATTTAGGATGGCTTTGAATTTAAGAGGATCCAAACAGATACCCTCTCAAGAGACGATGAACCCGAGAAGTCTGCCAGACTCGACACATAAGACACACTTATGGGGATTGAGCCGGATATGATAGTGTCTGCAACGAAGAAAAATTTCGTGAAGGTGGGTGGGATGATCTTGGTGCCTCACCGAATGAGCCGGAAGGTCATCCAAGTAAGGTTGCACAATGTGTCAAATATCATGAAATGCATACGACATTGTGCGTTGGAAGGTGGCACCGACATTTTTTAAGCCGAAAGGAAGTTTCTTATAAGCGAAAGTTCCCCACATACAGATAAAGGCGGTCTTGTGTTGATCAGTGGGGGTGATATTAATCTGGTTATAACCAGAAAAGCCATCCATGAATGAGTATATTTCACTCCTGGCACACTCATCAATGAGTTGGTCAATGAAGGGTGTAGGGAAGTTATGTTTGGGACAAGCTCGATTAATATCATGGTAGTCAACACATACCCTGATAGTGCCTTATTTTTTAGTGACAGGGACAATATTAGAGACCCAGTCTGTGAGTGGGATGGGGTAAATAAAACCAGCCTTGAGAAGCTTTTCCACTTTCACCTTAATAGCTGCAACCTTTCAGGGGTGCACGGTGCGTAGACGCTGTCAGACAGGTTTAGCACCCGGATAGGTAGGTATCTCATGCACCACAATGCTAAGATCGATGTTGGGCATCTCTTCGTAAGACCAGGCACGCACATCACGAAATTCACGAAAAAGACCTATATAGAGCTGAATCTCCTCTAGAGTACAAATTACTCCAACATGGATATGCTTGACAATCCCTGGTTTAACAGAGATGTTGATTGGTTGAGTTTGCGTGATGATCCCCATATTCCCTTCAGAAGACACTTGATAGATTTGAATAGGTGTCTAAAGAGGTTGAAAAGGGAAACAAGAAGCAAACCACTCAAGACAAGTAAGCAATTCCCAATGGGTAGGGAGAAATGAGGAACGATGGTGATGATCAAACAAAGGGGATTCCTCGAAAGACATAGTCTCAATGATCGCTTCATTAGAAGGAAAAGGTTCCTGTAACGGGTCTGAAGAAGTGCTATCTCCAAGCCAAGGGGGCTGCATGTACTAGTCGAGAGCTCTGCTCAAGAGAGTAGGTTCATAAAATGGAGCCGATGCAGAAACAATTTCGACATAGTTGAGCTTGGCACGACTCAATGGCATCTCATCGCCCCAAGATTCTATCTGATCAGCAGGAGGAAGAACCCACGGATCAGAACCCATAAGGGTGGGATCTTTAAAAAGTCCAGCACCCACACTCTCAAGAGGGATTGAGGTATGCTCCACGAAAGGCACATTGCCATCGGAGGAAGAGGTGAAGAAGGAGAGTTGGTCCACGATGAAAATCTTTCCCTTATGAGGGAAACAAATGACACATAATAGGGATGAGGCCATGGCTTGCATGGCATATGTCCAGCTTCGTCCTAAAAGGAGGTTGTAAGTTAACTTGGCATCGAAAACTTCAACCTCCACTTCGATTGTCTTTCCTTCTAATGTAATGGGCAAAACGTTGGAGTATACCATAACGACAAGACTCTCTCCCATCAAAGGCTTCCAAGGTCATTGGAGACTGGCTCAGAGTTGGAGAACCAATAGCCTTCCAACAAGCAATAGACATTATGCAAGTAGAAGCATCTTCATCAATGACAGTGCGATGAATCGTTTTGGAATTGATGACGACTTGAATAAGGAAGGAAATTTGGTGAGGCAGCCTCGACATATGACTGTCTAGGTCAAAAGTAATCAATTCCGAGTCAGCCGGGTCAATGCCACTGATGGTCGATAGCAAAGACTTCCTCTGAGAGGGGCAGCTTTGGAGAACTTCTAATGCGGACATAGCTGATGGAGCCTGGGCTAAGTCTTCAACAATGCTATAGTGCTAAGTAGCATGAGCATTGGGATCATAAGAAGATTTCCAGAGTATGCCTTTAGGAGGAGGTCAGATGACCGTTTCAGTGCTAGGTCGCTCAATATGAAGGGGACCAGAATTGGACGGAGGAGCACTAGAGGGGACCTCAAGCTCCTTCCCGACAGGTGACGGATATTCTTTTGCCTGGGTACTAATGTGGATGGGAATCATCCCAGCCATAAATACATGAGAACCAAAGGGAGAAGAAGATTGAGACGGATCAGCCACCATTTGAGTTTGTTGTGAGGGAAAAGGCTCTTTGAGCATGGCAAGAGTCCCGAGAGCACCCATCAGCAAACGAATAACTTCAGACCACCTTGGGCAGTCTTTGGTGTAGTGATCCTCATCATAGATAAGGCAAGGATACTTAGGCTTGCGTTTGGCACCTTCCTCGGGCGGAGGTTTAGGGGAATCCTGCTTCAACTGTTCAGCTTTATTTTTCCCTTTTCCTTTCTTTTTCCCTTTCGAGGATTTTTCTGCCATGGTGGACTAGACGGAATTCACCTCGGAAGTACTACTAGCATTGGATACACCTTGAGAAGTATTTTCATTTGAAGCATTTTGCTTTTGCTTCCCAGGGTTTGCGGAAGATTTCTTAGAGGGCGGATTAACAGAACTGATGACACTATCAATAGAGGGCATTGGCGGAGCTTTGGAAGTTCCAGGCCTCAAAGCATCAGGAAAATAATCATATAACATACTGTACTAGGAGTAAACCAAGTCGAGGTACTGAGCACGTGCGATAGCTTGCTCTTCAGTTACACGCGCTCCCATCACAATGTCCCTAGCTATTGGACCGACAAATGAGGTTGTAAACCAGTCAGTCAAAAGTTAATCGGGAATCCAAAACTTTATCAAACGGCGACGTCATCTCCATTCATGAATATGATCAGAGATATGTGTGGTCGTATTCTGTTTCAAGGATGTCAGGAGATGTGTGCCTATTTCATAGCGAATCGACAACTGAAAATGAGTTAAGAATGGCATAGCTAACAAGTTGAAGCCCTGAAAAGATCCACGAGCTAACTCAATATACCACTTAGCAACAAAGTCAGTGAGAATTCGTTGAAAAAGGCGAAGCCGGATTGAATCATCAAGCCATGAGTTTGATGAACACCATAGATGATACGTCATAACATGAGCCTAGGGATTTTCTCCAGCTTTACCATCAAACTTGGGACAATCACCTGGAATTTTAGTTGGAACCGATGACCAATACGGATTATGAAGAATGAGATCATTTGTCAGTTTGGACACATCCCGTAATTCCAACGTCGCTAAGAAGGGTAACTGAGGATTAAAGGACATTTTCGGCTGCGGGTAGGAGGTAGTACTAGAGTTCCATCTAGTTGTTTGTTGCCCCCATTGGTTTTGTCTAGACGGACTTGGGCCATAAGGGTTTTGTCCGTAGGAGTTTTGCCCGTAGGGGTTGTAAGTGTAACTGGACGGTTGACCTTGGACTTGCCCCCTAGCATTCCATTGATTTCCAACTTGGCCTGCAGGAGCAACATAGGGTTGCTGGAAATTCTGATAAGGATTTACCTATAGTTGTTGATAATTTTGATATGGGGTAAATTGGGCTTGCCCTTGGGATTGTTAGGTAACATAAGGTGGATGGGCTCAAAATTGGGCCTGGTAGCCAAGATGGGTTTGATAAGCAGGTTGAGATTGTGATCCAACCTGAATTTGAGAACTGGATTGGGTTGAGAGCCCAGACTGGGGTTGAAAACCGGGTGGCGCTTCAGAAGAAACCATCATTTGAGTGCCCGGTTGGGCTGGCCCAGACGAATGTCCTTGAGAAAAATGAGGTTGAGCCATCTGGCTAGAAGGTTGACCTAGCTGAGATTGAGGCTGACCCACTTGCCCAGAAGGTTGAGCTTGCTGGGTAGTGGGTTATCCTTGCACAACTGAGGGCTGTCCTGATTGGCCATATGGTTGAACAGACTAGACCATTGGTTGGTCTGGTTGATTTTGGAGCTGACCAATTTGTGCAAACTGTTGATTAGGCTAGACAGTGGGTTGCCCTTGCTGGACATAAGGCTGACCACCTTTCCCAGAAGGGTAGCCTTGCTGGACACCTAGTTGACCTTGTTGAGCATAAGGTTGTCCCGGGTTACTAGAGGGCCACCCAAAATAGATAAAGGAAGAACCACCAAAGGCCAAAGGTTGTCCTTGTGGGCCTCCAGGTTGCCCTGGATAAGGTTGTCCGTAAGACATGTTACCTTGATATGGTGGCCCTTTAAAATTTCTGGGTGGTGCTTGGCCACCATGATAAGTGGTGGTACCCCAAGAAATAGACAACGGGACCGTGACATCAACCACAGGTTGAGATGCCATAGGTCCAGAGTAATAGATATGAGCTCTGCGAGAATCATAATAATTAAACGGATTTTGAGGATCCAGATTCTGAAGAGCTTGCACATACTGATCATATGCCCCCCTGCTAGAATGGAACCAGAAGAAGGTGGGGCACTTAGAGTGGGATCAACAACTCCTCTTGTTGGGCCACTATAGGTAAGACTAGAAGAAGGCCTGACAATAGTAGTAACCACTAGAGAGGTAGTGGTGGCACTGACAACAGGGGCTGAAAAAGCCACACAAACAGTTGGCATGGTTAGAACAAATGTAACATATGCATTGTGAATTTGAGGTACGAATGACTCCGAGGTTAGAGGGACGGTACGAGACCATATGGAGCTTGATAGGGGAGACCTGGAGCCAATGATGTTCGCCAAAGCCTTATACCTTAAAGGCAACGTGACACCAAGGGAAGTAACACAGAAAGGTGAAGTCCTCGTTGCACGGAAAGGCGAAGTTTCCATAGGAATAGGTATTTCAGTTTCTGACACAAAGGATTCTTCACCAGAGACAAGAGTCGTCTCGTCCATGTCGGAGGAAGATATCAAGACCGACACACCAGGAGGAGTAGCGAGAAAGTGTTCCTCGGAAGCCTCCCAAATGGGGTTCCAATTAATATCGTAAGACTCGTCCTCTGGGGCACGAGAGTTAAGCGATTGGATACTCGGGATAACAAGGAGAGTATCGCTAACAACCGGGACCTCGGGAGTGATAGAGGATGGAGACCCTTGGTCACTTGGAATGGGAGATGGGTGGTGGGCCCAAGTATTGCAAAAATAATGCTGCAACTCCTGGGACTCCCTTCTTTACTTTTATCAACCCGGTAGTTCGTAACAAACTTGGAAGCGATGGTGCTATATGCACAAGTACTAGCTCTTGCCGCGGCTGTCACTTGATCAGCTAGCACAAGTCCGCTAAGAGCTTAAGAAAACTTCTATGAGCTCTTAGAAGAAGCTTTTAACTATGATGGATGAAATCTAACTCAAAGGAGGCTAGTATACTTGCAAAAAGAAACCAAAAGCTGAAAGGAAATGTAAACCGTAGCAAACCCTAGTTTTACCGATTAACCCTACCGGTGCAAAAAAAGAGATGAAAGCAGTGGAAATGGATGCCATTGAATTTTAGAACGGTAAAATGCATGTGACTAAGCTACTTCTGTAGTAAAATCTGGAAAAAAGATCTTTTTGTATTTTTGAGTAAGTTGACAGAATTATTATGCATGTGCTTTAACTGTTTTTTACTATGCAGAGGTTGATTGGCGAACGTAGATGCTTGCAGGAGGTTGGGAAGGTGATAAGAGGGCCTAAGGGGTCCCTATCACCTTTCTAGAGAGTTTCATAGTGATCGGATCTTAAGAAACCTTTTTCGTGAGCTTCTACAGGAAGTCTGCAGGGGTTCTACAGGATGTACTGTAGCTTCTATAGGATGTTTCGAAAAGAGGATTTTGGAGGGTTGATGGAGGAAAAACGGTGGGAAAGTGGAAATGGAGGTTGGATAAGGATGTTAAGGGGTCTAGGACCTAGTGAATGAGGCTAAGGAGCGATTAAAGTGATTGGATTTGTTCGAGGATGGAGGGAGCAATGATGCACACTAGTGAAAAGTGGGAAAATGTGACAAATGAAGGGCAAGAATCTGAGTTAGGGGATGGAGCAGGTTGTTTGATGGAGGAAAGGTAGGCAGGAAGGCATCATAGGTGTTTTGCACACTATTTTCCAAAACTGACCAAACAAATACTATGCAAACCAAAGATCTAGCTATTTTGACTTAATTTTGACCTAATTACCAAAAACATGATGAACAAAAGTTTATTGGCAAAAAATCATGCAAGATAACTATGGAAACTAAGCAATAATAGATTCTAAACACGTAAGTACAACTGGTATCAACTTTTCTAACTAAAAATCTAACACTAGCAATTGCATGAAGAGGAAAAAATAGTGTTTTTGTGGCAGCAAGTATGCCTTGGTCTCAGCTCGTGGTCCCAAGGAGGGAGAGGTGAGATCAAGGGTTTCTTGATGGCCTCTTCTGAATATCTTTTCTGTACTCAAACTGTCAAATCAGCCTGAGGCATGAAAAGCTATTTTAATCATCAAAAGCAACCTAAGTAACAAAACAAGAGTTTAACCTAAATAACAGATTTTATTCTAAGAATGCAGCAAAGACACATAAAAGTACACAAAGGAGGTATTGGGCACTTGGGTTAGGCCCAACCCCAAGATCTACAGTCTCCTAAGAAAGATTAGAGCTGGTGCAAAGCTGGATTCATATTTATTGATAAAAAAATAATAGCTACATCCCAGAAACTGTGTACAAGAAAAAGCTTGAAAATGTGTTGAAATGCAGAGCTAACCTACTGGCTAAAATCTAACTAACATCTGACTAACTCTTACCTAAAAACTGACTGAAAACTGGCTAAAAATTGGCTAACTCCAATGAGGCCCTAAGCCTTCTTATTTATACAAATTGAGGACCCCAACAATTCTTCTAAACTTTAGGGACTCGACTGCCAAAACTTGTAGTTAACCGTAGTCCTACTTGACTTGCTTGGCTGCTCCTTGTGCTCCGAGTTTTTGATGGAGAATTTGAGGTAAGGGCTCATAAATGAAGGGGACACCTTCCTACAAATCCTCTCCTTTGTTCTTCCACGAATTTGGCTGCCAAGTGCTCATTTAAACCTTTGATTTTGTCTCAAAATTGATCAAAAATATGCATAAAGCACACATTAGACTTTTTGGCATAATGACTAACCCAATTTACTCTATTAGCATAAATATAATAAAAAACATGCAATAAACTAATGAGAATGGTGGATTAAGTTGAATTAGTAGGCTAACTGAGCCCATATAATTACCCATTTTAGGGGCTCATCATAACCCCCTACTGAAAGTGTTGCTCATCCTCTGAGCAACTAATCTATCTCTTCATCTTTGATGGCCCTAGTGGCCTCCTTATCATCCCAAGCTTCTAATGTGGTCTACTCATGTGTGCCATAAAATTTTGCCTTCTTTTCCATGTCCTTCCACTGCTCCTCTTATTCTACTTGTTTGAATTCTTATGCTTTTCCTGGCCTTTATATATAGGGAGGCCTGCCTTTTTCTTTTTGTTTTGTAGGTGTGCTTAAGGCAGTGAGACCAGCTGTTGCCTCTCTTTCCAGAGTCTCAGGGGACCCTTTTCTTGGTTTTTCCTCTGCATCCTATTTTTCTCCTCCTTTTGTCTCTTTTTCTTGCTTCCTATAGAAATCGCTTTCTCAACTATTTCTGTGTGTGTTGCTGAGATCTCAAGGTGTGCCTTTTCCTTTTGTTTTTGTGTGTCTGATTTGGCTGTGGCAGCCTTCATTTGGGCTTTTTAGGCCTTCTCTGTCCTACTTTGCATCCTTTTTTCCCTTGGTGTTTTTGCTGTTGTTTCTTCCTCTATTTTAGGCTCAAGAATCTGGCCCATTTCCCTTTTTCTTTCTGTGCTTTCCGTGCTTGAATGTCCTGTGTTCCTTCACCATTGGTTTTCTCACCTTCTTCAGTGTGTTCTCCCCCTATGAATCCTCCTAGCATGGTGAGAGTGCTATTTTTATGTTTTAATCAGTAAAGGAAATGCTCAGGAAACCAAACAATCAATTTGAAATAGAGGATAGTTGAATTCGTTTTTTTTTTCTTTTTTCTAGAACAAAGATAGAATTTCTCGTCTTCTCCTTACAATATCAAATGACAATAATTCCCTGGTTTTAAGACTGTTGTCACCCAGAACTTGGTTGTCTGTTTATGAAAGGAAGAATTTTGTTTCTACAGATAGAGGACAGAGATCAAGTTTTCTTCTCAGCACAGATAGATATGCAAATTCAAAATTTTCATACGCAGGCTAGCCTCCACAACTGCATGTATCTTCCCTACAGGAGAATTTTTTTAAAAGAGGAAATGTGGAGGAGAATTTTGATGTAGAAACAACTGGGAAACCCAGTGCAATACACAGGAAAACGTTTTACACACACTATACAAGCAGACTTTTCCTCTAATTTTCCAATCTAATGCTGTTCAATTCACCACCTTACACAATCATACCATGCATAGAGGAGTTTTTTCAAGCCTACCTCTTTTTGAGCGTGAAATTCGCTAGAAATCCCAGGTTTTCCCGCTCCAGAAAGTTGTGCAGTCTTTCTTGTAGAAGGTTCTCGTTTCCTATAGAACGAAACTGTGCTTCCTGTAGAACACTGATAAGAGGAAGATTTAAAAAAATAGGCAGAAACCTTGCAGAGGACCATTGGTTAGCTGCTCTGGAAGTGGTGGACGTGTACTCCAGTTGGGGACGCCATGAAGGCATAGTGAACAAAGAGTGGTGAATCCGTTAACTGAGCTGTCTTTTAACTGCTGGCATGATTCGTGGTGAGAAGATGAGGTGGCAGAAATGTGCATTGGCCCCATCCAGACTGCGGTGCTATCACGAAACTTCATGCTTTCTAACTATTAATCACTTGACATCATGTGCATTGGAGTTCAGAACATCTGCCACTACCTGTTTTTTTACATTTCTCGTGAGTTGACTAGACACGTGCACTATGTGATCTTCGGATGAGTGCAATCGAACTAGCTAAGGGTGTCAAGTTAACTGGCTAGCTTTCTGGCTTAATCCAACCATTTCATTCATTCATGCACTTTCGAATCATACAGATGCAAATAGAGGAACTGGTTCAGACACTTACTTGTAAGTCGACGTGCTGCTTGGTTCTTTTTGTTGCTGCATGCTCATATTCCATTGCTGCATGCCTGGATCCCTGATGCTATATGCTTTTTGCTGTCTGATGTGTGGCTATTGTTCTTGTGCAGGTATCCTCTGGCTAGATCTAAGCTGCAGAAGTTTGTTTCATCCTTCAGATTTGCACCCTCATGCTGCTGATGCTAGATTTTTGTAGGACAATGACTTGTTTTCCCCATAGCTCCCAACCGATAGATCAGATTGACTTGAAACTTTCTCATCATGTTTCTATCATCATTATGCACCTCCCATAGCAAAATTGTGGTCAATGGATGCACGAATATCAGGAAAAACTGAAAATGGCTGAAGATGACAAAGGTCAATTTTTCGGAAACTGTGCACTGGAATTGGTTGAAATTTCTTGGGCATGGTACTATCACCTATATGCATCTCCCCATGAAACATGTTTTGAAATGGATGCATGGATATGGAGAAAATGCAAAAATTGATGAAGGCAATCGAGGCTAATTTCTTGGAAACCATGCATCAGAATTGACTGAAATTGCTTGGGCATGTTGCCATCATCCCTATACAACTCCCCATAAAACAGTTTTGTAAATGGATGCACGGTTTTCAAGTTAGGGAAAAAAAAATTCTTCTCTATGTATTTTTGTTTCAAAGCATTCTACTGTTTTTTGCAGAGTAAGAAAAAATGAGTTTGGGCTGTGATGCAGGCATGAAAATGATGGAAGAGGGGTTTGAAGATTACAGGAAGATTTATGAACCCTTTATGAAGCTATCATGTTCGCCAAACTACTTTTTAAAATCCATTTCTATCTTTCTGTAATTTCTACAGGGACTTCTTGTAGAAAACACAGTTTTCATAAAAGAAGCACAATGAGGTGGAAAAAATGATGGAGAAGGGTGAGGGATGGAAGCAAGGATGTCTACAGGCCTCATAGAAATACTCTCAACCTTCACGTCCTCTTCTAAGATCAATTATGGCTTGTTTGTAGGCTTCCTCTAGAAGACACAAAACTTCCTGTAGAAGGTGAAATCTCAGTCCGAATGAGACCAAATCTTGGGAAAGGGTAGTGGTCATGGAGAAATGGATGGTGAGGGATGCTGGCAGCCTGGTGCTAACTTCTGTCCTTGTTTTGTGCGATCCTCCCAACTTGCAATGTCCTTTTTGCAACCTGCAATTTATTCACCAGAAATTAGGTCTATTTTCTTTTTCTCCTTGTTTTTTTTTTTGAAAACAACAAGGGCGCCTCATGGAGCTTTTCACCCAAATTGCCTGCCCTGGGCATCTCCCAGGGAGGTTTTCACCCAGGGATCTTATTATCTTTTTCTCTTCTTTCCAACCCATTGATCGCCTCATGGAGGTTTTCAATCAATGAGCCAATCTGAGGCGCCTCCTAGGAGGTTTTCACCTTAGATTTTTATTTTCCTCTTATTTTCATTTTTTCATTTTTTTTTTTAAACTTTACCCTACCCTACTTGAAAAAAAAAAATCATTTTCAAGTATAAGAACACTTCTAATGGAGCCATGTGCACATCGAGATTAGAGACAAAATGATGTGGAGGCTCGAAATGCATGCTTTGACAAGTATCTAGATTTCAGAGACTAAATGATTTGAATTTGAAGGGATCAAACATAGTTGAGGAAGAGAGTACTGCTGCAACTTAGTGATCGTCTGGAACCATATCTCAATATAGCTTTGATATCCTTGGTCATTTTGCTGATCTGGATCATTCTCTATATCTTCTTCTATCATGACCTTCAAATCTTCCTCTTTTTGCTGATTTTTCTCTTGAATACATGGAGGATTTGATGGTAACCATGAGGGAGCTCTCTTGATCTCTGATTCTAATGTCTTCTCTTCATTAAGTGTAGCCCATGGTTCTTTGATCTCCTCTTTTGAATCTTCTTTTACTGGATGTGGTCCTTCAATGCTATCAATATAATCTCTTTCTTGCAATACTCTTCCTGAGCTACGGTGAATATCATTGAGATCAAGAGGAGTTGTTTGGACATGTTATGCCTTAGCATTGTAATTGGGTTGAGCTACTCCAATGTGCAGGTTTGGAAATGGTGGTACGGGTAGTTGAGTGGGGGTGTATATTTGAGATGGATGTGGATGGGGTTGTGGTTGGGCAGGTGGCGTCCCACTATATACTTGCTGAGCCTGCTTGTTATTTGGGTTTGTGTTTGGTTGAGCAAGCATTTGGGGCTGCCTTGGTGGAGCAGGAGGCGATCGTTGTGGTTGAGCAGGTGGTGGAGGAAAAGGAGTGGGAGGAGTATTGTACTGGGGCCACCACCCTTGATGAGGTGCATTCCACTGAGGCTGCGGCTAAGCGTAGGGGTGAAATGGATGAGCAGTTGGTTGGGCATAATATGGAGATGTGAAGGATCAAGGAGGAGGTGTGGACCAGGAAGAATGAGTAAGGGGACCCCAAGAAGGCATGAAAGTGGCTTGATAGGGGTTGTAATAGGTCTGAGATGTCCCATGCATTCCCTGCTAGTAAGATATGGGTCCATGTGGCCTCCTTTGGTTCATATAATAGAGTGGTTCAGTGGCTCCTTTAGCCCTTTGATATGCAGCTTTGATTCTGGGTAAGGAAGGGCACTGATCTGTAGGATGGTTTTTTCACAGACAAAACACACTTCTATGGAGTGCAATGGCCAATCATTCCTAGGATGCTTTCTAGTGCACTTGGGACAAAATATGGCCAAATCCCTCTTGGCTTCCTGTTGTTTCCTTTGGATCC
>APFE031293502.1:3160-17304 GCA_000404065.3 Pinus taeda
TCCCAGCTCATCTCGACACTGAGTGAACTTCGTGAGATACTTGGGAATACTGTCACCCTTCTCGCATTTGATGTTTCTGAGTTTATCTTTGAGCGCCAGCTTCCTCTGATCGCTCTTGCTTTGGAATAATTCTGTTAATGATTTCCACATCAAATATGGAATAGCCTTTCCATGGAGGCTGGACACAATGTGATCCTTCACGCCCTCCAACAGAATCCTTCGACATTTTGCGATCTTCTTTTGCCAAGCATCAGCTTGAGTAGCATCAGTAGGCTTTGGGATATCCATATCTATGAACTCCTTTAGCCCGCTATCATCCAATACTACCTCCATCCTGTCCTTCCATGCAATATAGTTTGAGCTGCCCTCAAGAGCATACTTCAATCACAATCCGTTGAAAGACATTGCTGCGTTGTCACCAAGAAAACATTGTTGCAAATTCGAATTCCACCAGCAACCAACTCAACTGCCTCGGATCTAAGATTCGTGAGAACACAATATTTCTCGTACAGAGATTGAATGTATGCGATTTTATTGGATATTTCACCTTCCAAAGGAAGGATGAATCCAGAGGTTACCTGGCCTGATTACAGGCTCTGCCTAGAGAAATAGAATGTAAACTCTTCCTGAATAGTAGATCTGATGATCAACAGCTCTGATACCATGTAGAAATTTTGAATAATTTAACACATATTCAATGGAGATTATCCTGATCATGTACTATTGTGTAAAACATACACAATAAATAAGCTCCTCTACGTTGATCATCAATATAGCAGCATCAATAACAATAAAACATCAAGAGCATTCACACATTAACACAATATCTATCCTGGGGAAAGCATCTCGCTAAAAACCCCAACTATATGTATATTGATGATTGAGTCATGTAACATTACATGGCATAATACTTCTCACAAGTATCTCCACCTCTGTTACACACAATACAGCTCAGATCTGATCTCCAAATCTCTTCCACTACTTGCCTGCCTCCACTGCTCAATACCTGCTCAAGAACTAATGAGAATGGCACACAAAACTCGTTTTTCACCTGTAAAATAGTCACTTGCTCTTTGTGGACGTGAGCATAAGCTAAAATGTGGGCAAATACGTGGGCAAACTCATTGGCATACTCAATCCCTTGATTGTGCAAGATCTGGTGCACAACTATAGTCACAACTGATAGCAATCTCATTCTCTACCACCTATCCCTGTTGAACTGAACATGCACTGACATGCAACTGAGTTAACTGATGTATTCAATAGTTGCATTATGAGTTAATAACTTGTGAATTAATTAATAACTAATTCACCCAACTCATCTCTAGTCTATTTGCCAGTTAGACTAAATACAACCAGTTTAACAAAGCTAAACTGAACACAACTCCATCAACTCCACAATCAACTCCACAAACTCAATTGATTGAGTTCTAACTGAAGTCATGCATGCAACAACTCAACTGACTCATAAGAAAAACGTATTTCCTTCTGACAGCTGCATGTGCCACCTCTATAGCTCAAACTAAAGTGCTCCAAGAGAATAAGATTAAGTTTATAGTCCAAATATTATTGTGAGATAATATATTTGACTTTTCTATTTTTGACAGCCAGTCTAAAAATAGACTTGATCACTCACACTGTGATCACTCACACTTTCATCAAAAATAGAAGTCCATCTATTTTTCCCAACTTGATCAATCATCATAAACAGCAACCTGCAATCCATAGACATGATCCATATGTCTAAAAATATCCATAGTCTAAAAATAGACTTGCGCCAAAAATAGCCTGCGGGCCCACTTAGTGAAGGCGACTCTTTTCACTAAGCTCCATCATCTTGTTGCAATCTCAACACTAACCCAATTCACTCTATTAGCATAAATATAATAAAATACATGCAATAAACTAATGAGAATGTTGGATTAAGTCGAATTAAGAGGCTAAATGAGCCCATATAATTATCCATTTTTGGGGCTAATTAGACAGTCTTTAATTCCTCTGCTCTCAACTTTAATGTTGCATTAATGCAGCTTGTCCCTCCATACCAGCCTGTTCATTATTCTATCATGGCGCCCCTATCTAGTCTCATTTGTGCTCCTCCTATGCTCTTGTGTCACTCCCTTGTTGTCGTAGAGTTGTGCTCTCGGACTAGCCCAGGGAAATGTTGGGCTCTGGATCGCTGGGTGGATTTATCGCCAGGCCTTCAGGTTTCTCACAGCCCTTTCCACAATTTCAATAGCAGCTCGTCCTCTATCCTTCCCACTGCTCCTCTGTGTGCTGAAGCTAAGCTACTTTTATTCCCCTTCTGCCTCCATAGTATTGCAGCCTGTTCTGAACCTCCTGCTTTTCCCACTATGCCTAGATTGCGCCAGAGAATGAGTTGCAGGAGGGGAAGTTCCTGGGGGCAAGTTATCTACCAAACCTCCTTCTCCACGACAGATTCCTCATCATTCTCCTCGGACTTCTACTCTGACCACTATCCTGTTACCAAGAGTGGTCGTGGACTGGGTCGTGGGCAGCTTAATTCGGCAGCGCGCTCTCTCAATTCTCCATCTAACACAACTCGTCTTCAGTTCCCATGTACTCTCAGTAATTTCTCCTTCTTAGCCTCTATCACCATTGAGCTTCGAGAGGTTACTTCTAGTCAGGTTTCCGTGGCCCCTAGGGTGACTCTGGGGATGAGGACAGAAGATAGGCATGGCACTACTCAGATTGATAACAAGCAGAGTAAGGCTCTTGGTCCGAGTAAGTGCATTGCAACCTAGGTCATTGATAATCAGGCTGGTCCGATCATCCCTACTGGTGGCGGTTCTTCAAGCAAAGAGGGCCATCCCTCTGAGGACAAAGATCTCTACAATTAAGGGTGCCACATCATTGAAGAGCATCCCTCCACCTCTTATGAAGCTTAATCAGGTCTGCATTCAATGTTTTTTGTTTCTCCGTGGCTCGAAGGTGCTCAATTCCCTCCTATTTTATCGCCATGATATGCTAAACAATTCACATGCTCAGTCCTTTGTTCCTAAGTCAAATTTCTGGTTTCCCTTGCGTGGGCGGCATTTTTCTGACTGTGTATTTTGGTCTCGATTTCGGTCACAATTGTTTTTGAGGTCTGACTTTAGTTTTGATTTGGGCAGCACTTCTCTGTTTTCTTGCATGGGCCCAGTTATCTTGTTTTGGTTGCTGAATTACCTCTGGTTAGTCTTCAGTTTCAGTTATGATAATGGGGTTTTTTTGTTTCTATGTACTAGTCATGGTCATGTTCCTAGAAGCCCTTCTGGTCGGTCTTCATCAGGTCTTTTTGGGCAGTGTTCAACTTTGTAATGTGAGCATGCCACATCTCTGGGCGAGACTTCTCGAGGCCGTGGCCTCTTTGTAAATTTATTTTGTATCAATATAGGAGTAGACAAATTCAGAAAAAAATAAAAAAATTTAAAAAATAAAAAATAAAAATAAAAAATAAAAAAAATGTTACTATTTTTGCACTTAAGTTAGTGTTTGATTTCATGATATTCACTTTATAGCATCAGATCAACTAAATAAGGACACATTCCATGTTGCACATATAGTGTTGACACCTCTTAAGTTTGTACGAACCTTAGGTTGATAATTTAAGTTGGTGGCCTTGGGAGTTGCAACATTCTTGTTGCAATAATGTGGCTCATGAGTTATTTCCCAAGTCTTACAATTGTTCCTCATTTATTTATTGATTATGCTAGTTTTATTTTTAGGTGGTTTAGTGGTTTTATCTCTCTTTTGAAAGTTAATGATGGATTTTTTTAGGGTCTTAAAACAAACAAATATTACTAGTAAATGAGGTGTGAGATTGGATAAGAAAAGTCACATTTTTTTGCACTATTTGTTCATCTACCTTTATTTATAGGTTCTTATGATTACATGATTTCTTTGAGCTACACAACGCTCTTCCCTAATGGTATTAGAGCACCAATTCTCCACTTTTTTATGTGACATTCATGTTCCACTTTGGTTATGAGGCATTATGTGTTATTTTGGGCTTAAATCATTCAAAACCACTAGTGCTGTTATTTGGTATGGGAGAATCAATTGGGCACACTACCTCTAGTGGATGATTGGTTTCAAAGAGTTTTCACCAGATATTTTGCATGTCATGATTGATTACTTTTGTAATTATAAGAAACACTCATAAAGTTGTTTGAGTGATTTAAAAATTACTATGGTGTTGTATGAGTGGTTTCACTACCTTATTATATTATAAAACTTAGAATTTCATGTTAATTATTGTAAATTTTCATCAATCAAATATTTATACAATTTACACTATCACTTTAATTTGGTCATCATGCATTTACTTAATTCAATCCACTAATGTTGATAAGTCATAAAAATTAGAAAATACAAAGCAAAGTTGTTAAATGAGTAAAAGTATTAATTATTTATTAAGTCCAATTATCTTTTAATATTCAATTAATACATTATTTATTATGATGCAATTTGACTATTTTACATCTTGGGTTTTTTTTATTTATAATCTCACGGTACAATTCTTGGTGACATTGCAATATTTTGTCATTTAAATAATTTTTTTGAATGTATACATGAATTTGCCTCTAAAAAACCCCTAGGGTGCTCATATTGTGTAGACTGCACAACTCAAACCTGCGATTTCAACAAACCCTTACTAAATTTCGAGTAAAATTCATAGGAAAATACCTATAATAGGGTCCAAATATAGAACAATTAGACTACGTTATTTATTATTTGATATATCTCATGCTTTTCTTTGGTGAATCAATTCTCCCCTTTGGACCATGTGCCCTTGTGCTCCATAATGGCCTTAGAGCACCAATGTGCCTTATAAACGCATCAAAAAGAAAACATCTGCAAAAACCTTTGAAATATTTATTAAAACCTCTTTAAATATTAGAGGAGGATTTTGTGGATTTTCATTATGAATTTTCTATTTTTTTATCTTTCTCTTCTAGGGGGTGGGGTTAATGTTTCCCAGTCTAATAACAATAAAAATCTCCCTCAAATAATGTTTTCTTTGTAGTGTTTATACCACGGTCTATTCAAACTTTATTTCATTTTATAAAGAGAGGTGATTGGATAGACGATTCAAGAACTACCTCTATAAACCTTCCATAGTAATCATTGAATGATGGTAAGGGTGAGGAACCATACCACCACAAGAAGGAATAAGAGAGTGTAGTTTCCACTTAGTTTTAGGGTAAAATTATGAAACCCTAATAGAGAAAGAGAGAAATAAAAGAGGAGAGACTAAGACCACTAGATCAATTTGAGTTTTAAGGTTTCTTATGTGATGTTGGTATGTAGGTTAATCAAGACAATTCAATTAGGGTCAACAAAAAATAAGAAATGATGAAAAATTAACAAAGCAAAGCAAACTAACTAGGGTTAATTTATTGGTGGGCTTTCATGAACTAATTAACCTAAATTTTGAAGATGAAGGAGAGGTGAAAACAAATTAGAAAATTATCAAAAAAATGATGTTGTATGTGTTGAAGCTACCTTGATTCAAGATGAGTGTCGAAACAAGCCTCTAAGATGGTTTCTTTTTGTGTGGCTTGTGTGCTTATCTTTCATTGTGTTGGCACGAAAGATTCATCAGGGGGAAAAGACCCTGGGTTCAAGTGCGAAGAGCCAACAATGGTTTCGGGTAATCCTCTGTGGCATGAGTATTAATCCTGCATTGTGAGCACCATGGTCTCCTAGGGAGTGAGCATTCCATGGCAACGTGTCCTTCCTGGTCACAGTTGTAACACCTTATAGGGCCTCTCCCTCCTATTCTTCCTCCACTCCCATTTCCTCCTCATCCTCCTTGGTTTGACTTATTAATCCGGAACGTCGACCTGTCTAGCCACTCTGCTAGAGCATCTAGTGCCTGGCACTGGTCAGTGTGATGTGTTGTAGATGCACAGAACTCACAATAGTTGTTATTAGGGATGTTGGAGTACTTCTGCAGTATTGGGCACATTCATGGGAGATGTCCATACATTCTACAAATCTCACAATAGTCTTAGTTATTTCGTCTCGGAAAACTCCTTACACTCCTATTCCCGCAACTCTTGTAGTTGGTGGGGTCCCTAACAATCCCACATCCCCCCTTAATGAGTAATTCCTCATAACCTTGGGCATTCTGTCGCGACATGTCCTTCCACCATGTAGTGTGTGCACCATATGTTGGGTCTGGCTAGTCGCACTGGTTGAATATCTTTCAGTTTCTCCATTAAAGTTGTGATTTGATTCTGAAAACCCATGATTGACGGATCCTGTAAACTCGTCCCCAATGTTCATGAGGATATCTAGCCATGGCCTTTATGCGTGATGCTTGCTCCAAAGCATCTTGGAGAGTTCTTATTTTTTGTTGTGTTAGTGTCATTCTGGTAAGGGGCGAGAGTGCCTTGATAAACTAGTCCTGCTGATGGTTCGGGTCTTGAGTGTAACTCATCTTAGTAATGGCATCCTTAAACCTTTGCATGAGTTCCCAAGCCATTTCATCCACCTTTTGCTTGATCTCCCACAATTCTGATTGCCCTTGCTGATCTGTTTGGGGTACTTTGAGTTCCTGCATGAATCCTCTCTTGATATCATCTATCGTGGGATTCTGGTTTTGCTTCGCCTGTTTTATAAACCAACACAAAGCTCTCTTCCTCAGTGTGGTCTAGAACTCTACTATCCTAACGTTGTCTCGAGTCTAACTTGTTCTCCAAATAGCTTCACATAGGTACCAGTGTTGTTCCATGCCTTCTGTTTCCCTCTCTGCAAACTCTGGATATCTGGTATATGATCCCGCCATGTTTACTTAGGTATGAGCTAGAAACATGAACCCTTTGTTCCCTAGCTGTTGAGATCCTTGTAGTCCCAGGTTAGTAATACTATTAGTTCCCTTGTTTCTTCCAATATTACAATTGGCCTTATATTTCTCGCGCACTCTATATATTTGTATTGACTTGGCTAATTTAATAAAAAAATTCTGTGGATTGTAGTAAGGTACTAGGGGAAGGTTGAGAGGGATGCTACCTGTGTCTAAGAGGTATTGTTGTTGACTCTTATTGGATGCTTCTCCTTTGGCAAATAATCTTCTCATAACGTCACCCATGTCCTCTTCTCTCTCCTCTTCATACTCACTCAACATTTTCTCCTACACCATCCCTCCCACAACCTATAAGGAAGGACTCTTTTTACCCTCCTGGCTCTTATACCTCCTATTGCCAATCTTGCTCTATTTTGCATCTTCTTTCTCTGCCCCTTCATCTTGGGGTTTTCCCAACACCGCTTCTACTTGGTGGGGTCCCATATTTCTTTTATTTAGAGTCTAAACCACTCTTGCCTGCCACTTATCAGCTAGTAGCACTCTCCTTTGTGCTCTAACATCTCTCACTTTCTTCAATCCTTCCACATTTATTCCTTCAACAACATCTCTATTCCCCAACCAATAGCATTCCACCCTTATGTCCTTTCCCTCGGTATTAGGATTTTACACTACCATCTTTGCGATGAGTGAGGGAAATAATCCTTCTTCTACCATGAACATCTTAATCCACATCGGTACTTCCCTCATCAACCTTCCTCTTAATCCGTATCCAAATACCGCTTCTTCCTTTGAGAAGGATTGATAACTCTCGGTGGCAAACTCGACTATATATCCTTCCACTATAAAAGTCGACTACTCTGGTCAAATCATTTTCTAATTGTTGAAGCAGTACGAGATCTGAGGGAGTCCAACTGTGGTGAATTTTCATCGACCTCCCTAACCGAGTCTGCCCATTCAGTCTTCTTAACCAATTGCACAAGTATTATGGAAACTTGCACCAGAATATCTCATATAAAATCCCTTCACTCACCTTGTTGATCGGTTGATTCCTATGGATAGCTTGCTCTGCTACAACTTGATCTATCTTATGATTCCACCAATCCCTGATCTCTTTCTTGAATATCTTCGACACCATGTTCCGAACCAGTTCTTCTAACTTCTGGTCCTGGAAACGAAACCATGTGTTGGCATGAAAGAGTCATCAGGGGGAAAAGACCCTAGGTTCAAGCACGAAGAGCCAACAATGGTTCGTTGTAGTCTAGGACAATGTCGACATTTTCACCTTACACAAGGGGTAAGGAGTCTCACCAGAGGCAAGTCGCGACCAAAAATAAGAAGGGTTCATCATGGAGTCAAGGAAGCACCAACTAGAGCACCAACCAATAAAAGATATATAACATTACACACACATTCAAGATACCAGCATACCATCTAATAGACAGAAACTACTACATGCATGAATCTTACAAGACATTTCAAGATTTTAAGTGGGTCACCACATCATGTACACTCATACACATTATGCTTCGCAACTAGTAAAACTTTCCTTTATATTAATTCAGCATTACAACATTACAATACATCTCGCCATTCGCCACAGGTGAATATAAGAAATACCCGTTTACAGACTCACGGGCTCATTCTATAGCTCAAAGGTCCTGCTCAGCTAAGCTTCTGCATTCTAATACCAGCCTACCACAACCAACTATCCTCTCTACAACGCCAACCTCAACAACTTTAACAACCAGCCTCGCTTCCTTATGGGCCTTCTCCTTTTATATTTCTCTACCACTTGGAGTGCTAGTTCCTGCTCAACTGTTCTTCCCAGCGGCTGCCCCTCCTCCTTCTTGTTTGCTTGGCTGCCTTTGACTTTTGTTGCCATCTTGCCACAACTCCTTCGCAACTGCATGTTCCTTCTTTGCGGTCCAGTTGTCCTTCCTGCAAGCTAACCGTTGTTGCCGCCCATTTCCTCCCCATTCTCTAGCCCGCCAAAATGATCAAAACCTTTGCAAAATCAAAATGAAGGCCCCAACACATTGTTTTGAAAATTTTTTATCCTTACTTATTTCCACAGTGTGTGTGGGAGATAAAAATCACAATTTTGTAGATTGAGATTTTAACCTTTGTTGGTTTGTCCCTCATTTGTTTCTTTTCTCTAATCCCAATTAGTTTAATGTATTATTTAGTTCACATCTACTTATAAGTTGAGCAATTAGCTTCCTAATTCACTCAATGGCCTATCCTTCTCCTTCATCTCTTACTTTTTTCCTCTCTCCTACTTTCCAACAAAAATCGAGTGAGACTCCCAAGCTTTTCAAGCATCCATAGTTTGTGTGCTCCTCCATTAATTATTACAACATCTCACTCTAAATATCACAGTACAACCTATTTAACCTTAATTTTTCTATGATGGTCAAGCTTATATAGATGCTTCTTAACACATGATGATTCTTCATATATAGTATTTAGAATTTCAAATTTATTTCCCCTTGCCCTTTTAATTTGGACACTATTGGCATTCTCATTTGGAAACTAGAATCATGATGATCTACAAAAAATTGTGCATTTAACCCATGATCATCTACAAAATTGAATTCATCTACTAAGTTTCTTTGGACTTTAGATATAGAAAGTGATTTATGTAAAGAGGAATTGAGGGTTGAGCATAATATAAACAAGATGTAAGAGGTCACCTTTAAACACCCCAAAATTGGTATGAAGAATTCCAAAAAATTTAGCCAACCCAGCTAAAGAGGTCATGGAAATTTCTACATATGGAAAAAACTATCAACTAAATCCTTCTATAATCTATGTTAAAGATTAAAACTTTGCCAAGATCTCAAAACCTTCAACACAATGTAAACCTTATATCATTGACAAAATAAACAACTCAAAAACAAATGTACAATTAAAAAAAATGAGTTCTAGACAACTAAAATGGAATCGAATTTCCCTCTCATGTGTGATTCAAGTCTACATAAAAATTATATAACAATAATAAATAAATTAAAGCTATATTATTTCATTTTCTCTTAAATCATATAAAATAATTTTAAAAACCCTTAGAATTATCATGTTTTATAAAAAAATAATTAAATCATTTATCATTTTTCAATTACATTTTATATTACCAAACAATTACATAACAAATAAAATAAATAAAAACTATTATTTTCATTTCCTCTTAAATTTTATAAAATAATTTAAAAAAACCTTAGAATATCATTTTTTAAAAAAATAATAATTATCATCTACATTCTCAATTACAATTATTTATAAACCTTTATATATCTGTTCAAAAAGAAATAAAAAAACCATTTTTTAATACTTATATTTATAATACTTTTGAATATTTTTAAATAAGAAATAATTATTCTATATATTATAAATTTTATTAAATATTTTGAAAATTGTATGCCAAAAATTACCATTAGTCTTTATCAAAAGAAAAACGATTTTAAACTAGTTATATTTTAATTATAATTATTTATTTATTAAAAATTGATAGAATATTAATATATAAATATATGAATAGTATGATAAGTTCCAATCAATATTTAATTTTACAAATGATAATTATTTATTCTTTAAAATATTTAAATGTTTTTTTATTTTAAGAATAAATTTTTCAATCTTTTAGACTTTAGATTTCTGTGGCCCATATTAATTGTAACAACATTTTTCGTAGAAATAGTAATTTTTTGTTTTTATAATTTGATAAGATAACATCTTCATCATGTCCAATATATATCGTCACATTGGGGCATGGAATTGAACCTATGACTTCACATCAAAGAATGCCTTAACAAAACACCATCTATCCAACACCCAAAACCTTATAGACTAGCAAATAATTAATTTTAACTAAATATATTTAATCATATTAAATTTAACTATTCATTATACTTTTTGAATAACATCTAAACATATATTAAATTATAATATAATACTCAATTATATAAATTTATTAACCAAACTATAAAACCAAATTATGCATAATAATATTATATTATTAACTATAAACTTCCCAAAAACATAGTAATGTAAAGGCAAGAGCTAACCAGCCTGCAATAGGGCATTAAATGACTGGTTAGCTGATACCTTTTAACTTTTATAACACACTCTGAGCGCATAACGATGAAAAGGAAAAATAATGGGGTGTGTTATAAAGTAAAGGGATGCAGCTAACCGTCATTTAATGCCCTAGGCAGGCGGTTAGCTCTTGCCATAAAATATCAATTTAAAACCAATCCATATTTCATGCAGCGTCTATAAGCGGACTTTTTGAAAGCTTTCTGCGATTTTCCGGTCAAAATCCGGCAGAATTCATTGGAATCAAGTTTGATAGCAATTCTGCAAATCAAGGTCCCAGGGGTTTTTCAGGGTGCTGAATCCAAATATGCAGTTAAAAAACCATTTTAACTGCTAAAAATCAAGATTTAACCTCATTTCTTCCGCCGGATTCCGTCACCGGAATCTCCAAAAAGTCGCATTATAGACAACTCCTTATTTCATTTCACAAATAACTTCCATTAAATCATTTCTTATAATTTTACAGTTAAAGCCGGGCATAATTAAGCACTTGTTAATTAAGTAAACACTTGTTATTTTCATTTTTCCAGGGCTACTATCAATTTCCAACAAGGCAATATAGCATTGGGTCACTAAAATTCCCCATCATCCCATCTTGACTCATCCTCCAAACACTCCCAAAGAAATGACTGTGAAGTCCCAACTTTACCCGAGCCACCTTACAGAACACTCTACATCCATGCCCTCGAAACCTTCATAGCCCTGCTGCTATGTTTAATGCTATAACCCACCATCTTTAAAAGTATAACTACCCTAAAATTGGCAAATTCTCTAAATCGGTTCAAATAAATCCAAGACGTATATGCACCCACCAATTCACGCTAGCAGACCAATGCCAACGGCTGCCACCATTGGACACTATTTATCAACAGCTGCTCAAAATGCAATCGCCATAGCTCCATCAAATAGAGCACATCTCCATCTATGGATTATAAGGACTTACCCTCCTATGGATGATAAGGTTCTGAGCCCCAAAAGAGCAGTTTTGAAGGTCAACAATGGGCAAACTCTGGAATGACTCGTGCTTGCATTGACCTAAGAATACATTGTCAGCAATTACTCCTTATTTAACTGTCTCTTAATTTTAATTATAATAACATCCACTTTGGATTAGTCCATTAGTTTTGTGCAGGTTTTAGTAATTTCTAATATTATTATTTAAGTAAATGTAGGTGATCTAATTTATGGTCAATTGGGTTTAGTTCTTATCAAAATTTTAATTATATAATTTAAAGAAAGGTAAGTGATTTAATTTTTAAAAATTGTTGAGATTTTCTGTTTGAACTGAAATAGGCAGAAATCTCTGTAGGTGACAACAATAGAAAATCTGTTGCTGGATTATCTCCAGGTTGTTGGGAGCAAATTAATGCATCCTAAATTTGATGTGAGAGTAGTTAGATTCTCTCTACCATAAAATAGATTGTCATACGGATCGCTGGGAGAGAGAGTGAGAGTTTCATTGATGTAATCTCCAAATTTTGATTAATATATTCCTGATGCCTATGTTTGGTGGACGTAGCCCAGATTGGTTGGGTGAACCACGTTAAACACTGTCTTATGTGGTTGTTTATTTTTCTGTTGTGAATTTTATTTATTTGCTGTGCACCTGATCCAACAATTGGTATCAGAGCATGTTGGAGGCGCTGATGTGTGTCTCACTGCTAGAGGGAGCGCTGCGTGTGGAAGCCTACTGTTCATACTGCCTGGAGATCGCCTGTCCGCCTGCGTGCTGCCTGAAAGGCGTAGACAGTCTGCGTACTGGCTGGAGGTGTTGTATACTTGTGTGTGCAGCGTGAACGCCACTGAGGTGACTGCTGGTGCATTTGCTGGGCAGCCCTGGCGTGGTGAGGAGCAGTCGAATGCTGGTGCATTCGCTGTGCGTGGTGAGGAGCAGCCGGTGAATGCTGGTGCGTATTGAAGTGTTGGCTGTGCTGCGCTGATACCGGTATGGTTTAATTGCATAAAGCCTGTTTGTTTACATTGTTGGTGTTTCACATTAAACTGTGAGATGGGATTGCATTATGCACAAACGTAACGGTGGCGTAAGCAATATCTGCATTGGTTTTTCATGTTTTAAATTCCCATGTTCTGAATCTCCGTGCGATGGGATTAAACCGTTGTAGTACTGGAAATTGCAGTGCTAAAACCCCACAGTCAATTTATTTTAAAAATGAAGTGACTCTTATTGAGTTTCGTTGGCGGCGCTGGATGTGGTCGTATTATAAATATTTCCATTTTTCATACCCTTACGCATATGGTATTAACATGTTATATGGGTGAACGTTATATGGGTCAACGCATATGGTATTAACATGTTATATGGGTGAAAGCATATGGTATTAACATGTTAGATGGGTGAACACATATGGGTGGAGGTATAAAGTCATTACAGTTTATGACAATTCGGTTTTTTATTTGCATTGTATATTAGAGTGGAATTTGGTATATAGTGGAAGTTTCATTCCTTGTGAATTTTTTTTTAAAACAAAAATTCAACCAAATTCTAAATCAATAAAGACATCGAAGTAATATACGTGCAAAGGGCAGATTAATTTTTTTTTTTAAAAAGGCATAGGCAGTTTTGTCTGAGTAAAAACGAAGGCAGTGGCAATTTTTTTTTTTTTTTTTTTTTGCTGGTTGGATATTGGAGATTATTGTGCTTTTTTGATAAAAAATGGCGAAAAATCAAAGTGCCCGGTTCGAAATTGAGAAATTTAATGGCAAGAATAATTTTGAGATCTGGAAGGTGAAGATGCATGATCTGCTGGTTCAACAAGGGGTGGCGAAAGCACTGTTGGGGAAAAACAAAAGACCTGCTTCCATGACGGAGGATGAATGGGATGAGATGGATGCTAGAGCTCTGAGCGGAATTCGGTTATGTCTGGCGGACGATGTTTTGTTTAACATTGTGTCAGAGAAAACCGCTGCAGGCCTGTGGTCGAAGCTTGAGAAGCTCTACATGACGAAATCTTTGACAAACCGAATTCTCCTGAAACAGCAACTTTACAGTTTGCGGATGAAAGAAGGTACCTCAATTGCTGATCACCTGAATGTTTTTAATACCTTGTTGGTGCAATTAAACAGTCTAGATGTAAAATTTGATTCAAAGGATAAGGCGATAACTTTATTATGTTCTTTACCTGAATCCTGGGATCATTTTGTTACTTCCATAAGTTTTAGTACATCAGATACTCTTGAGTTTGACGATGTTGTTGGAGCCTTGTTGGCTGAGGAGACG
>APFE031293502.1:17324-52483 GCA_000404065.3 Pinus taeda
ACAAGTTTGGAACTGTGATATCTTGGACAGACTTCTGTAACACCGTGCAGGATTCAAAGGAAGTCATTGTGGGAGTATAAGTATGTCATCTACGTTATGAGCATTGGAGATATATACCACGAATGAATTTCTTTGCCTTGTTTAATGATCTGGAATTTTCATTTGGTTTATTCAATGGTATAGATGGTTTTATAAGCAGAACTCAATTAATTGAGAAAGTAAATTGATGAGCATATTTAAAGTGATATCAGATATACTGAGGAAACTTGAAATAAATAAAAATCCAAACACCAAACAATAATGAAATGGAAATTATGAATGCCCAACTTTATACAACTTGAATAAACACAATGACATTATATTATATAAAATATAGTTGTAAAGCTTGAGTTCACAGAAGGGAATCTCATGGATTTTACCCTCCATGGATACAGCTCATTTGGTCTAAACTCCAGCCAAGATACAATTGGGCAACAATATCGCCCATTATTATTTTGAATTGAGCCATACAATCATTGAAATCTCTAGTTTGTACCAGTAATACTAAACCCATTGAAGTTGTTCATCCAAGGAATAAGGTAGCTCCCAAATCCCCAATTCACCTAAACCATCAATATCATGTTCAGATACAAATGCAAGTTATCCATGGCTAAAACAATACCAGTGGAGACAACCTCTCAAGGTCACCACATGGCAAACAAGATCTAACAAGTTCTCTAATATTGACCAGATCTCTGGTTATACTCACATTTGCAGCAAACCAGTTGCTCCCTCTACTGTCCACAACATAATCTTTTATTTCTCTTCTCGCTACTAAAGCGCTGCAGCAACCCCAGTTCCTCTACTGTCCACCAGGTAATCTCTTATTACCCTTCTTCCTACAAGAGAGCTACAAGAGAGCTACAGAGATCTATTTCCTGCTGTCTTCTTATTTGGGCCTCAACCTTGTAGTTCATGAGCAATCATGACTCTGATCTCTTCGTTTTAGTGTACCAGGCATCCAGTCCACACTCATGATTGTGAATAAGCAGTAAGAGATGGGGTAAGTAGATGATCGCTGCAGGTAGAGTACTATCGGAATCTGTTACTGCTTCAGTCTCTTCAAGAGCTGCAAATGCAATATTGAGACATCCAAACAAGTTCACAAGCAGACGCTGATTTCTTTGCCAAATTGCCTTGAATACACCCATTTCAACGTACAAAATCTGCAACAGGACACAATGCTCTTTCATGCTCCACTGTGAAGTTTGCACAACCCTAACCCTCAACTTGCTCCCTCAATCCATTGTAGCCTGAGCTGTGAGTGACCACATATTTTCATTGTTCTAGGTTTAGGCCCTTATTAAAACCTTTCCACCCAGATGCTCACCACCTGTGAGAAGTATGCCACACCAGCGTCCCAAGAATTACATGCATGCACGTGAATATATTTAAAATATTTTTTCTTAGGAGACCACATTAGAAACTTGTTTTTCTGGTTAAACCATAGCTCAACTGTGAAACATGTGGAATTTTGATATTATTAATCCAAGTTTGATTGGGAATAAAAATAGGAATCAGTAACATGGGAGCAGTGCAGTTCTCTGAACTTCAACTCAATCCCAGTAAATTCTGATAATGGATTACCAGAATAAGATTTAAGTAAAGAAGTGAGTTATGAAGTTATGAAGTTAAAAAACAGAACAACATAACAACTTTCCTCTTTCAATGTTCTAGGTTCAGGTCCTCTCATACGTTAAAAAGAATCGTGAAAAGGAAAAGCTATATGCGAATCTGGAAAAGGAAAGGCTATGTGCGAAATTATTGCTGGGCAAGTGTGTGGGGGGATCAGGATTGAAGCAGACACTGAGTACGTCCAACAAATAAAGGTATAAAGGTTGTGTTAAAAGTAACATAAAATATATAAAAAATATAAAAGTTGCAGTAAAGGTAACATAAAATATATGAAAATGGTGTATAAATTGATTTTTCTCGCAATTATTTATCATGTTATTTTAGTATTAAAACAAAGTATCAGGTACATTACACATTATCAATTGCTTTTAGATTAACAAAAATTATATTTCATAATATCTAGAATATAAGTTGCTTTGATATATTAAAATATCAAATTAAATATTTTGAATTTTCAAAAATAAGAATATTGTCAGGTTCAATATGCATTATCATTTGTTTTTAGAATTAAAAAATTACATTTCTAAATATTTTAAAAAATTAAATATTTTGATGTCAAACAATCAAATTATGTATTTAAAATTTTATAAATTAAAAGTAGTATCATATTATCATATTTTATCATAAAATAATTATTTTGATATTAAACAATTAAATTAAGCATTTAGAATTTTATAAATTAAAAATAATATGAACCTAATTTTGTTGTTATAGATTGTTTATTACGTTTAATAGAGGTATATAACATATCTAATGATATTTTATAGTATTGATTATTTTTTATATATTTAATCAAATATTAAATTTATATAGAATTTAGTATTGATTTCTATTTATATATTTAATCAAATATTTATGTTAAAAAAAAGGTGGTAGTTCATTAAATCTAACAAATCAATAATTTGAGACTATTAAACATTTCAAAAACACAAGGATTATTAAGAAAAAAAATCATTGAATAGTAATCAAATTAATCCTAGACCAAAGCTCTTATTAAGTTAGGTTTGGTTAAAGGAATAATAAATCTATAGTCTCATTTTTCCTGATTTGAGTTTTTTTAATAAATCACATGGAATTTATGTATGCATGTTGCTATGTTGTTATATTTATTATTTCTCTAGCATTCTTAATTCTTAAAACTCCACCATTCAATGATGTGATCTATGCCAATAACTCTTCACAAATCATATTTTTTCATAAAGTAGAGAAAATAAGTGTTGGAGTTGATGCAAAAGAAACAAGACCTTTAATATGAGAATGCCAAGTTTGTTGCATATTAACAAAAAAAAGAAAAAAAGACTTTAAAGAGAAAGAGAATGACTAAGAAAAGAAACAATTAAAAATATGAATAATAATAATAAATAAAGGAGCTACATAAATTTTAAAAGAAGTAATAGAGGACAAAAGTTTTTGACAAGACCACAATAAATCTTGAAAAGAGTAAAATGTAAAGAAATTAAATGGATCGAGTAATGGAGAAAGAATATTTTTTCTTCTATCTAAGAAACATTTAGGTCTGTAAGTATAATTTATAAGTATCATTTAATTGCAATACCTCTCATAGAACTTTCAATTAGTTCAACTGTCATTCATATATGTTATTTTCCAACACCTCCATATCTTCCAAGGGTATTGAACACATGTGAGAAATATAGTTTTCCTATGCCACCTTGGATGCAAGAAAAAATCACTCCAATATTGATCCTCACATGTGAGAAATATAGTTTTCCTATGCCACCTTGGATGCAAGAAAAAATCACTCCAATATTGATCCTCCTAACTAATTAAGAAAAAAATTATGTTCAACTTAGCCACATGAAATATGGATTTTATTAAAGAGGTATTTTTCTATGCTTCTAGTTTTCATGATTTGGGGCTATTTTTGATTAATAGTTATTCAAGCCAAATTTACAAGGTCATAATGCTAACTTACTAACTAATTGCTTGATCCTACTTTTATCTTCAGTTACGTGCATTATACTTGGATATTGTTATCTAAATGGAACTTTGATTTAGGCTAATTTTTCATATTTCTCTAAAAAAAGAATCACCAACTTCCAATTTTTATTTCTAAAAAACAGTTCATCCAATTATTTTATAGTTAACATTATATAAAATTCTTATAAATTTGATTGTTTTACCAAAGAAAGCACCAAATATTTTATCATTGACATTTTAAGAATTAGCAAGATTCAACAAAGTTCCTACACTTTACAATAATTATGGATCCATAAAATTCCCCTAATTCATATGCACATCAAATGATGACCTCTTTGCGCTATGAAGCCATTGACAATTCCAATTATAAGGGATGGTAAAAAGATAAAACTCACCATGAGCATTACGAGATAGAGTTCAAGCAAATTGGTTCACAATTTTTTTTTGTTGTTGTATAGCAGTATGCTCAAGACATTCTTAGCAAGCCTTATAAAAAATAGACAAAAAGAAAACATGAATATCACCAATTTTAAGTTGGGAAAAATGATTTTTTTTAATTTTAAGTTGGGAAAAATGATTTTTTTTAATGAATGCTAGTTGTTTACAATAGCTTTAGGGTAATATGAAGGGTTCTTATCAAATGAAAATAACAAAGTTAAAATGGTAAAACGTGCCCATTTGCAAGGTTATAAGAAAAATGATTTCAAAATAGAAACCACAAGACTTAACTGTCTCACTTCTAAAGATGATGCAAATTTATCTTGGCCAAAATATATATGATGTATCCACTATCTAAAAAAGTGATCTTGATAAAAAAAATTCACTTCAAAATTTAGACTCAAAAACCCAATATAGCTAGACACTAAGGAAAATACACAAAGTTACTAAACAAATGTAAGATCCTTTCCAAGTAAATCACTTCAAATAGTTTCATCATAACTCGTACACCAAATGCTAATCTATATTAGCCAACAGTTACACGGTTGCATCATTACTCATATTGTCAAACTCTATGCACATAAAAACTAAGGATAATTGCAATTCTAGTATGAGACAAATGTTAAAGGATTGCAAAACATAAAGCTCCCATAACCAACAATAGATGGATCTTAAGCAAAGTATTTCACACAAAAAATGTTCATTGTCTAACGCTAAGCTCAAGACATTCCTAAGAATTGCAAGTGAAAGTAAATAAAAACATACAATAAACTTCACCATTCCCAAGTTGAGGACAAAACAATTCCTACAATAAATGCAAGTTCAAGTAAGACGATGCAAAATTGTTTTGGCCAAAAAGATATGATGTACCCATTGTCCAACATAGAAATCATGATAATAAAAAATCCCTTTGGAATTTAGATTAGATGAACTAATATTCCTTGACACTAATACAAATACACAAAATTGCTAACCTAATGCAATATCCTTGCAAATAAAATCACCTCAAAGAGTTGTACCATTACTTATACACCAAATGGTTAGTTATATTTTCTAACAATGATAGGGTTGCATGATTACTCACAACACCTAACTCTATGTATGGAAAATATAAAAGTAATTGCAACTATAGTAGGTGACTAATATATTTTAGGAATGCAAGGCAAGGCATCGGTGGATAGGTAAACAAATATTTTACAATTGCAATGTTCATTCCATGATATCCCATCTTTATTGTTTGATTGTAATTTGAAAGTTTCCTTTGATTTTGTTTTGTTTTTTAACTATGAAATTGAAAATACTTGGTATCATGTCTATTTAAACATCCAAATATTGAAGATGAGATTAGTATTACATGATATTAATTGAAATCCTTTTAGCTATTTTGTGTTAAGAAAATTCCATGACTATTAGAAAAGTTTACTTTCATGTTGTTATTTGAGCACAAGTTGTCTATATACTTGACCAAGTTCATGCATTAGAGAATGAAATGTGTTGTGAATAAAATGACAAGAATTAGACATCATGCCTCAGATTATTTGTTTTCACAAGTCATCTACAATCTGAGATTTTTAGGATGTAACTTAGTTGGTTTGATTGTGCGTAAGATTTCTCTAAATGTTGAATACTAAATTACTAAGTTGTTCTTTTCTATGTTGACATTTTAATTTCTTTGTTTATACAAGTCATTTAACCACATAGTGTCCATTATCTGACCCAACTGAAGAAAACTTGTTCGAGTTTATTTCTTTTATGAAGAAAAATGGCATTGAAATTACTAATGTTGAGGTATATGTCATATAAATATTTTATAGTCTACTTTAGTTTATATTCCAATATTCATCGTATTCAAGTCTTATATTCTACATTGTTTCTTCTTTCATTTTTAGGAGAGGAACTCAATATTGATGGTAAGAAGCAAGAATTGAAAAAAGAGGAGAACAATAACACTATAGCAACAAATATAAAAAGAGAAAGAAGAGAACCAGTCTAGTGATACCCAGCTTAGAGTCAATATCTTGCATAAGACACATAAATAGAGATTAATGGTCAAGTCTTCAAAGTTGTTGAATTCACTTGCAATGTCTTGGAAACACAGCGATAATGTTTTGAAGTGATGAAACAATATTTCATGTCTAAATTGTAGTCCAACCAATATTAAGCTGGAAACTCATATTGTATTAATACTTGACATTTTATAATTAATACAATGTATAAAATGTCAAGTATTAATACAATATGAGTTGACATTTTGTAGCTCTCACAAGCAAGAAATGGACTACAATGATGATTAATAATGAACACTAAAATCAATTTGAAACTACTAAATTAATAGTTGATATTGATTAATGATGAAAAAAATAAAATGAATACATGACTACATTAGTCTTTTATATGATTATTAATGAAAGTAAATGAAATGAATATAAACTACTAAATTAGTCATTTATAAAATGAATATGAAACTACAAAAAAATATAAATAACTACTACAAATGATAAATTTGTGATTACAAATGACAACTAAATTTTGCATTAATACGACTATTAGTAGCTAATTTACAGTATCTTATAACATGACCAAAATTTAGTCATATTTCTTTGGTCATTAATTGTTTTCAAATAGTGACTAAAATTTGCATATATATGACTCTATTGGCCTACTCAGGCATGTTTCCCAATGATGCCCTGGCCCTTTGAATTTCCACTTGGGCCCTTTCTATCAATTCTATTTGTTCATGGATTGTTTGAATTGATTGCCATTGATCAGTAATAGACTGGCCAATTTTGGTCCACAAAATCATTTTGATGCCTGCTAGAGGTTTATGCAAGGTGAGATCCTTTTCCAATGATTTCACCTTGTTCTCCAGGGCCTTTACCTCTCTGGTTTTCTCTACCACTGTTATCTTCGATTTGTCATAGCTCACCTCTAGTTTGGCCAATTTCTCTTTTGCCTCTTTGAGCTCCGACATTTGGGCTTCTAGCTCTTTTATTGCTTTCATCATTTCTTCCATCCTCATGCTGGTCTCTAGCTCTATTGTTGCTATTGCTGAAGCATCTGTAGCTGATGTACCTGTTGTGGATGTTGGCACAGTGGGAGGAATTTCTGTTGTGACTGTGGAGGGAGCAGTGATAACTGTTGGAGTTGTTTCAGGTGGCTAGGAGGTTGACTCTCCCTACTTGGCTTGCAATTCTTTCTCCAACTCTTGCTCTGTTTGAATTAGCCTTTGATTCATCCTCATCAACAAATCCATTACATCTTCTTCTGCTTTTTCTTGTGCCAATTTTGTTGTTTGTGGATGCATGGTGACAGGAAGCTTCAATTGCTTCCTAAGTGCAACAATATCTTCTTCCTTCTTCTTTATCAGTGCTTTGATGCCCTTGGCATCCTTGGGATCATGTCCCAACTCAATAATTATCTCTACTAGAGTCTTTATTCTATTGTCTTTGGCTAAAGAAGATATCTTTTCCAAATCCAATTGGGCAGATGTATTACTTAATTACTCCTTCAATTGGTGGGCCAACATTGTCTTGTCTCCCAATGTAGCATAGACCATTTCACCAGTTTGTTTGTGCAATTCTATCTAGTCCATTAGGTATATATCTTTGGAAAGGACCTCTAGATTGGTCCTTATGTAGTCAGCTGCAGACTGTGGTTGTTGAACCTTAGGCTTAAATGAGTTAAGATCATTTTCTCCTCCTTAACGTCATATGCTTCCATTAGTCTTTGTTGTTTGGAGGGTGGCATTTTGAGAAATTGATCATAAAGCTAAATTCTCAATGACTCATTTTGGGCCTTAATTTCCATGAATGTTTGTTTAATATTAGATTGTTTCTTAGTTTGCGACCTTGAGGGGGAAACTTCCATACCATGCTACCTCTCCATTTCTTGCTTGTGAGAGCTGGTGGATGTCTGTTGGC
Organism: Pinus taeda; assembly: GCA_000404065.3. Taxonomy (NCBI): domain Eukaryota; kingdom Viridiplantae; phylum Streptophyta; class Pinopsida; order Pinales; family Pinaceae; genus Pinus; species Pinus taeda. The sequence goes on from APFE031293502.1 coordinate 25,295, forward strand.
TGATGGGCCTCTCTCCTCTTGTGCTTTCTGTGATTTATTCAACAATGTCCTCTTCAGGTAGAGGATCTACCCTTTGTCTTTTGGCCTCTAGATGTTCTTTTGATCCACTTGCAGCTGTGGTCTCTTCTCTGTCCCTTTTCTTACTTCTTTCCTCATTAAGAGGAGTCTGTAGTGTTGGTACTTCTGGTGCCTCTGTCTGTAGTGAAGGGGCTTTCCCTTGACTGTGTTCCTTTGAGGTAGTTGGCCGGTCTGCAAGCGTTTCTTGCTCTGTAACTACTATCTCCTTGCCCTTTGTTGTCCCTGCTGTTGGTGTAGTCCTTTCTTAGGCAGCTTGTTGTGAAGTTACAGCAATTGATGTGCCTTCTCTGGTTTGCTATGGTATTTTGAATGACACCTGCCAAAAAGAATCTAAGTCAAGAGTTTTTTTCCAGATTTTTCATAGTTTGTTCCATTTTCTCTTCCTCAGTGAGATGTTCGACTAGTGTGTCCTCCACCCACTCATCTTAGTTGGAAAATTGTTCTATTTCAGGGATGCTACAATGTTCATAGGGTGCCAGCCTATATTTTATCCTTCTTGCATTGATAAAGCCGTCTGGGTCATAGGGTACCCACCAAAAGCTTCTCTTTAGTCTGAGTGTTTGACCCAATATTTCATCAACAACCTTCCATCCCTCTTTTTTGTTCATGACATAGGGGCCTAACTAGTCTCTCAGTTTCAACTGAACCTTTTTCTTTGTGCTATGGAAATGAGTCAAATATGAATTGATAAATTGCCTGAAATATTCCAAGGCAAACAGTCTCATTGGCACATATATTGACAGCCTGTAGGGGCACAGTTCACAGCCATATATCCTGATAACAGTGTGATTCTAGTAAAAGTACCAGTCACCTATTTTATAGTTTTTGGAGAGCTGTAATATTTTTTGCATATCATATGACAGTCTAGGAGGAGGAGTTCTCATCAGGAGAGAAGAGACTGGGTATACAAACATATCAATAAACTCACAGTAAGAGTAGGGAGAGTTGCGGACTTCATGAAAGATTGAGGTCCAAAAAATCACAGACCTCTTTTCCCCTTTAGGGTCTAGTTTTCTAATGGGGAATTGGAAACTATCTGGCTGATAATATAAGAACAGATGATAGATATAGGATGAATCCTTAAAGACTCCCTCCCTATCTAGATTCAACAATTGGTCATGTATTTTGTTGGCAATGAATTTGGCATAGTTGTATTTGATAGCAGGGGACTGCTCTGGGGTAAATATAGACATTAAAACCAATATAGTTTCATCAATATGTTCACTTGTCTTGAACCCCAGAGCAAAAGATATCATATCAACAAGTAATCTACCCACTTCATTAAAAGATGCATAGTGAAAAGGAGGTGGCTCCTTAGGCTAGCAATCTGCTCTCATAAATACTTGGGCAATTCGAGTTATTTCTGAGCTGGAGAGTTTGGGACCTTCATCAAGTAAGAATTTCATAGTAAAAGGAAACTGAAGCTGAGTTGGTTTGAAGTTTAGCATTTGATTTATGGAGTTAGGAGTTATATGAAAGAGGGTAGTTCGAGATGGAGTTTTAACTGCCCTTTGAGTTGGCTCATAGTTCTCATAGCAGACGTGAATTATCTCAGGGAAAATATTAACAGAGGGGAGGTAGTATATGGGTAGATTTGAGTCCCATAGCTCTGTGGATTTTCTCCGGGAATTTCACCGTGAAATTGGTTTGTTGGTTTGTATTTAGCTTAGTGGACAGAAATTAGATGGAGAGACAAAACTTGTGGGATTCTTTGGAAAAATGGGCAACAATAGTGGGCAAAAAGGCAGTTTTCAGGGTTTCTCAAAGAATTTGCAAGGTCGAACGAGCTCAAATTTAGCTCAGTGTGTGGATTTATGGTGAAAATTTTGCAGGACAGAGGTTATGGTGGGTATTTTTGAAAGCAACACATTGTTTTTTTCTTCAAATTTTGGGTTCTGTGGGCAATTTTACAGAGAAAACCAACGAAAAACAGGGTTCGGGAGTAAATTTGTGTAAATACCTATTTTAACGGTGGTATGGTCGATTTTCAGGTGACGAGACGAGCCAAGGGGTCAAGCTATGGAGTAAAAACTGTTGGGTGGCAGACCGTATAGTTAAAATGCTATTTGAGACGTAAATCAGCATGCATAGGACACATAGAGGAAACAAAGACAAATGAGTGAAAATAACATTTTCACCTCTTTTTAACCAAATTTTTGACTTTGGCAGGTTTTGGTGCACTTTTGTCTGATGACGTCAGCATGACATAATTTTGTCGTGTAGCGGGGTACAGAATATGACATGTCAGGTGATGTGGCACGTGACACGGCACTGACGTGGGCAGATGACAGGGACGTGACATGGCGGACAGACGAGTGGAAACAAGGGTGACGTCAGCAGATGACGTAGGCATGACGTCAGCGAGGAGGCAATGGGGTGGTAAGCGGTATTCCCCGCACTGCCTTTGGAGGGAAGTGGTATTGGAGGAGGGGGCTCCGATCACGCCGGGAGCCTGACATGCGTCCAAGGTACAACGGAAATACCGCCCATCCCCCGGATGCTATCGTTCGGCACTTAAGGGCTTCCAATATTGTCGATAGCCATTGGATCTGTCAGCGATCATCGGATGGTCGGCGGGTGATGGAGGTGGCGGCGGCTTATCACTGGGGGACCCGGTGTAATATTTCGCATTTGTAATGTTTTGCGGGGTGTATTTCATACTTTGGTTAAATGGGGTTTGGGGGTATGATAGACGGGTTCGGATATTTGTTTAGCCAGAAGCTAAACAAGTCCCGATGGGGCTCATGGAGGGTTGTTATTGGCCCCGGATGGACCAATAACTCCCGACAAAAAATTTAAAGTATAGCTTATAGTTAGCCAAAGGTCAGGATATTTAGATGTTTAGGGATTTTATGTATTTTTACATAGTAAGGGAGGGGAAATATTCACATAGGAGCTATATAATAGTGTTAGTAGGTTAATATGATTATGTGGAATGGATATGTATGGATAAAGGCTAAGTTTATAGAGTGAAAAATTAGGCATGGGGGGAATGAAAGGATATCAAGTTATGAAATTTAGGAAACTTGGGAAAATGGAATAGAAACATTTTACACAAGAAATGTGGCTTGTTTTGCCTAGGTGAAAACACAGTTTCACTTAGTTTTTTCCATGAAATGAACTAGACTAAGGGCAGTGAGCAGATCTCATTGTCCTTGGGGGGATGTTAGTAAGTGTTGTTGGAAAAATGAGGAAGGAAATGAGTCATGCTCCATTTATTTTGTAACCACCTTGCCATAGCACCTTATGATATTTATGAGATGAAACCTGTTGCAATAGGACCAAATTGCTCATAAGCCTGCTTCTACAACATCAAAACTGCCTACCCAGCCTAGTACATCTAACATTTTTTCTTCATTTTCATTGGTTGCATTTGAACTAGCAAACCCTGATTCTTCTCTTTTCTTTTAGCTGCCCTCCTATCTAAGTCTACCCTTATCTCTTCCAGGGCTCAGATTAAGTTATTGAGACCCTTTGCTTCTCTACCTAACTACTTGTCTTCCAAGTTTGAACTATTTGTACAGACCTTTATTCTCTATTCTAATGCAAGTAAATTCAATCATGATCTAGCCAGGATTAGACTGTCTGGCTATTCATCAACTGTGGCAAGAGTCAACCACCTATACATAGTGAAATTCTACAAAATATGGAACCTTTGCTGCATGGAAAGGATGAACATATTTGGCACTTCTCCAGTCAATCATGAAAAATGAAACCTATTGGTATAGGAAGCTAACAGTCATGACTTGATAAGCCTCTTCCAACCATGGCTGCAACTTGGCCTTAAGCAAGGCATCCTTCTTCTATGCTTCTTCCACTTGTGCGAGGAGCTGCTATCCCTCCTGTAATTTTGCAAGGCGCTACGCTGGTACGATGGAGTGCATCGTTTCCCTAACTTCATCATACAACCATTATAGCTCCCTGATCTCTATATTCAATGTCTGCAGCTTTGGATCTTCTTGTAGATTGGTCACCAATTCCATTGCTTACTCAAATAATGTTGTGTAGTCAGCAACTGTGGCATCTAGTATGGCCATTCCTTCCTTGATCGTGGCTCTCCGCTACTCCTAGACCTTAGGCGGAGTCATGGGATGCATATTTAATTGCAGCTACATGATCCTCATGTTGAGTTCAAACTAAACTCAGTTAACCTCATCTTTGGCTTCACGAACAACAACATCTAATTTTCTGATCTTTGCTTCTGGCTGTGCGTCGTCAGGGATATGAAGTTCAGGCACTGTCCTGCATGCCTCCGTAACTAGTGACTCCAGTCATGAACTATGTGCCCGGAGCATCTCCTTCTCCTGCAGAACCTGTGTCTTCTCAGCAAACAACTGCTAATTATTGACTTTTATTTCACTAACATCATTGAGTGCTCGCTATTCCCTGATGTGAATCTCTTCCACAACTTACTGTAGTAATGCATGCAATGACTTAAGTGATATCGTGACAAGGTTCAGGCCCATGTTTGTGACCTTGTCAAGAAGGGCGCATTGTTCCTAGGTTTTAGCACAGATTGAACCTGCAAGTAAGAGGAAGACTCGCACATCCTACAACCACGAAACCATCTCCACGACTATACTCTTACCCTATGCCAAACTGTCATGTGCGCCACTCGCCTTCCCGATATCTTATTGGATCTTGGTTGCTTGGAGTTGCAACTCTCGGAGATCCTTTTGTACTCCTCCCAAAGTCTGCATGTACTATTGTTCAAACTATTGCATTACTTCTATTGCGATGTCCCTAACTTTATCACCAATCTCATCAAGATCGCTTTCTATGAGCACCATGGGATCAAACTGTTTTTTATGGGCTTTCTGCTTTTTCCTTGATCCAACTTGCGACTCCAATTCATAATTTTTCATAATGAAGGGGGTGACCTGCCCTTCCTCCCCTCTGTCGCATTGTCCTGTAAGCTCTTCTATTTCTATTTCAGGTGAAGGTGACTTGTCACCTTTCTAGGTCTCATGTTGCTCCCATTCTGCCTTCTCCTTGGCAGCTAGTTCCTTTTCAACACGGGCCTTATCTACAGCATCCTTCTTTTTCTGCATGGATAGGTTCTATGTAACATACTTAGCTGCCTCCATCCTTTTCTTCATGGCAGCACTCTCAGCACCCGTGCTTGGCCAAGTAGCTCGATCTAAAGGGGAACTCCACTTTGCTATCCATTGCACTACTACCTCCTGCACATCGGTCCCTGTTATAGAATATGGAAAGTCATGCCACGTCTCCACTGGATCATTCTGCACTTGGATATACACACTGTGGAAGTCAACCTTGAAGGTTGCGTAGGGTGAAAACTGCGTGTACAAGGTTGGAGACAACCTTGGACAGTGGTTAATAGCCATTCATAGACTCGATTCCATCAGGACCCAAAAAAATTTCGTCTCTGTGATCTGCGTGGGGTCCTTTGTATCCCATAAGGAAGCAAACTGTGTTGCTTCTGGTAATCCTTCTTCAAGTGGAGGAAACTAACTATCCTCCGACAGTTCCCATGCAACCAACACAATAGACAGTAGTAACCAAGCATAATGAATCGACTTGGTTTAATCCTGGACCTCACGACAATTCATGAGCAATTCCTAGCATATGTACCTAGACCAGTTGAAATGTACCCCTTTCACGCACTAAGCAGCTAGGGATACTACGAGTGCTAGAACTCCATCTGTGTGGCAATTTTACATCACCTTTCCTGCTAATAACTGTGCAGCCAATTGAAATGTGGGGTCTGAGAGAGGTAAAATCGAGTACCCGTGTGACTTCTTTATGGGTTCGTAATATTTCTTCATTCTTTCAGTAAGCTCCTTCTCCCCTGTCTTTACACCAAACTCCTTAGCCAGGTTCAGACCTTCATATGGCAGGTGTGTAATCTTGTGAATGAGCATATCTGTGATGGGTATAGGCCCTCCTAGCCATAGGCACCTTTCGTGCACAAATGTAAGCAGATGGCATATATAAATTGTGTTAATGGGGGTGTGGTGGTAAAGTGGCACCCATAGAAAGTTGAGCAACCCTATTTACTCAACATCGTAGACCCATTCTTTGTTTCCAACACTATAACACTTGTTTCCTAATAATAGACTCTCTTCGTGTATTTATATATCACTAAGTGTGGGAACTTAACGTGATCAATGAGGTGCCAGTCCTCCATCTTCAATAGTGGGACTCGTGCAAGCCACGAACCTTCAAAAGGAACCTGATTAGGTAGCAAGGGCATGGAAATGGTGAATTTATTCAAGTCTGGGTCTTTTGTGATTTTTTCCTTTCCCTTTCTTGGAGGGATATACCAAGGTATCTTTGTTATAGGTTTTATGCCTACAGCGTCAATATCATCCATTCCCTGGCCTTCTTCTAACTCCGGTTCTACAACCTTATGCTTATATTTTGTTGGTTGCTTATCTTTCTTCTATGTTGGTGTCATGGTATGCTTCCTTGGGGAAGCACGTATATGCACCGGTTTTTTCTACTTCTCCTTTGTTGTAGGTTGCTTTTCTTTCGTGATAGGTTGTTTATCTTTCACCATGGACTATTTTGGCCTTGGTGACCTCGGCACCGTGGGCATCGCAGGCATAGCTTCAACACTAGATACTTCAAGTCTTGGAGCATTGGATACGGCTGCTTCTAAACTCGAGGCTTCGACAAGTTTGGTGACATTGATCCTTTCCATAAACAACTCACGGATTCCAGAGAAATGTCTGTGTGTGCGAAGAATTCCTCCCAAAACGCTTGGCTCATAAGCAATAGACAACAAATTTCAACAACAATTCTAAGGGCATAAAGTGTTCTCTGTTGGGCCGACATGCAGAATTTATAGGGGGTTTTGAATTCAAATCCAACTGTTCCTCCAAAATTTTGACAATTAATTTTGTTTTGGCGACAGATATTCAAAGATTTTTGCCTTAAATGTCGCCATCCCACTCCTCTTAACCATCTTTTGGCTGTCAAGTCATGAACAATGACTCCAATGGTCAATTTTCTACTACATTGTGCACCACCTCCCTCCATGGTGCAACTTCATGCTTGCAACTCCCTAGTTAGCATCATGGTCATTGTCCGTTCAACCCGCTTGTTGCGTAGTCCTCTAAACCTGGCAGTGTATTTTATAGTCCCATGCTCCCTTGCAACTGGTTGGAGCACTAAGACTATCACTTCACCATATAGTCATTGTGCATGATCCCATGTATACAACTTCAATCGGCTCCCATTTACTCTTCCTGGAAAAGGTTCTCCATTTAGCTTCACGAGCTAAACTGCACCTCCATTTGTAATTTCTTTGATAATATATGGCCCTAGTCAATTCATCTGAAATTTCCCTGGAAACTTAGTGAATTTACTATCACATAATAGGACAAGATCATTTACCTTGAATGTGTGAAGCTTGATGTGGCATCGTGCCATACTTTTTCACATTCCTTTTGTACTTACTAATGGAATCTAGCCAAGAATCGGTCCTCTTCAAGCTCCATCAACTACGTGAGCCGTTCCTCCATGACTTCATGACCTTTCATGCCTGTGAGAGTTGCTATGTGTAAACTAATCACAGCATACTCTATTGGCATTACAACTTCTACCCCATATACCAACCTGAACGACGTCAGCTTCTTGCAAGTAGTCCTATATAGCCATTATAGTACTGCAGGTACTGCAGGTACACACACATCCCAGTCATTTCACTGCACATTGCAGATCTTCATCAGCATTCTCCAAAATCTTGTTGAATGCTTCAACAATTCCATTGGCATGTGGGTGATACGATGTACTCTTCTGATGGTAGACCTGGAATTCTTTTGTCAACGTGTAGATCATTTCATTCAAAAAGTGTGTACCTTTGTCGCTCATCAACACTTTCGAGCAACCAAATCTAGTTAAGACATACTCAAAAAAAAACTTTGTTACTGTAGTCCCTGTACAATCCTTAACCAGTTGTGCTTCTGCCCATCTAGTTAGATATTCCATTGTGGCGATGATATAGCGCGCACCAATTTTCTTCCCTGGGGGATGAATTGGTCCAACTAAGACAATCACCCATTTCTCAAAGGGCTGCAAAGATACTTGGGGTTGTAATGGAAACTCATCCCTTCATGATGGTCTTCCCATTCTCTAACATGCATCACATGCCTTACAATATGCCTTGGAATCCTTGTGCAGCATTGGCCACCATAGACTTGCACGCAAAATCTTCTACGCAGTCGCTTTTCATGCATAATGTCCTCCCGTACCCCTCCGTAAGCTTCAGCGAGAATGCTATCCCTCTCAAATTTTGGCACATATCTTCCCAATATTTCATCAGCACCCATTTTATACAGATTTCCTGCAATAACTGAGAAATTTGTCGCACGTACTACAAGTTCCTTCTGTTGATGACTTGTATACCCTTTTAGTGCCACCCTCATAGTCAAGAAATGAATGATATCTACAAAATGGTTATCTATTACGCACATCGCAAAGAGTTGAACATCTGGCAACCCTTCCTCTAGATTATTGGGCTCCTCTCCTATTTCAATCCACAATAGATGATCAGGTCTTGCATTCAACCTCCCTGGCATCACAATAACCTCAAAGTCATACTCCTGGAATAGTAGCAACCATCTACAAATCTTCCCCCCCAACATAGGCTTATTAACCAGGTATTTCAAGGTAGAATGATCTGTGTACATTTTAAAATTCCATCCTAACAGATAGTGCCTGAATTTTTGTAGCGCGTACACCATGGCCAACCCCTCGCACTAAGTAGTTAAGTAATTCTTCTCAGCCTTCGATAATTTCCTATTCGTGAAGGCTAGAGGATGGTCCATTTCTCCTTCACCATCTTGTGTCAATACTGCTCCCAATGCAATTCAAGAGGCATCCACTTGTATGTGAAAATCCTTTTTCCAATCAGGGAATACCAAGATCGGCACAGTGACCATATTTTCTTTCAATACATCTAAGTTGTGCTGACATTCTTCATCCCAACAGAATTTTGTGTCCTTCTTCAGTAGTTTCTCCATGGCCGCAGTAATCTAAGTATATGCTTTGATTAATTTCCTATAATATCCAATATGTCCCAACATTGCATGAAGCTACTTTACGTTCCTTGGGGCCTCCAAATTGACAATCACTACAATCATTGCAGGGTCCACCATCAACCCTTTATTTCACACCACATGACCCAACAAGATTCCAAAGGGAACACAGAAGATGCATTTCTTCAAATTCAACATGATCTAGTATCTGTGACATGTATCCAACATCAGGCACAGACTTTCTACATAGCGCTTTACTAATCTGAACATTGTCCAGTCATCAAAGTATACTTCCAAAAACTTATGAATGTACCCCTTAAATGTTGCAATGGCTATGTGAGAAAATATCGCAGGTGCATTCTTGAGTCCAAATGGAATTAAAATGTTTTGAAAACAACCCCACTTTTTCATGAAGGTCATTTTGCTCCTATCCTCAGGCATGATCTTAATCTGATGATATCCCGAAAATTCGTCTATGAACAAGTAGGCCTCCTACCCTCCAACATTGTCTAATACTTCATCGGTAAATGACATCAGGAATGGATCATGGACACAGACATCATTAAGCTTCTGCAGATCTATGCAAATCCTTATTTCTCCCTTTTGTTTCTTCTCCTAAATGACCATCAGGCTTACCCAATTAGATTCTTCAACCAGTTCTATAATGCCCTCCTCCAGCATCTTATCCAACTCTTGGAAAACATTTTCTTTGTATTTAAGATTAAGGTGATACGGTTTTTTCTTAACAGGCTTCATGTCCAGCTTTAGGGTAATCTTCATAACACCCAAACCGCCAATTGTTCCCTTCAAATCCAAAAACTTCATAGGGAAGAGATCTTGATATTCATGGAGTAACTCAAAAACTTTATCCCTTATAACGTCATCCCAATAATCTCCAATTTTAGCAAACTTTGGTTCTACTTCAGTAACAATGTTTACTTGCTTTGTCTTCAATGGCGCGGTGATTTCGGGTTGTCTATTTTCTGGCCCTTGACTTCACGATGCCCTTCTGCCTCTGGAATATTAATATTTCTTGGATCGTCATCCTCCTCTTCAGCTGTTACATTATAACATTCCAGTGCATGGCGCAGTTGGGTGCTCCAATCTGGTTGGACTCACTCAATAGGTTCTTGCGGTGTTATGAAGATAACTGCCTTAATCTCATGTAGGGCTTCATCGATGCTCGCGAAGTTGTCTTCAAAACTGAAGGTCAATAAGAACCCTTCCCTCAATATATCCACTCCGTAGTGCCATGACAGAGTTCCGTTTCCAAATACCAGTTCATGGGGATTGTGTCCAAAGTATAACAAAATATGTGTACCCATTCCGGTTGTGGTTCTGTCCCCCATGCTTTAGTCCATTTTTCTAGGTGGTCGCACAGATCATCCTTCTCATTATATTTCTCAGTCAATCTAGTGTTAGGATGCCCAAACAGTTACCTCATCATTCTTTTGTAATCCCACCACCCCAAAGCTATCTTTGTGCGTACCCCACCATCGTGTGGGCGTAGTGTGCAGTGCCAAATCTAATGCTTGGAAGCAGTGATCCTTAGGGACTTCACGCTTGAATGCATTCGAAAACTTATGCACGTTAGTTAAACCAACATAATAAGGTAAGTTCCTTACCTCTGATGAAACACAGCGCAACGATTTCATCACCGTATTGCATTACAGTGTGGATACTTCATGTAAATGATTCTACCAATGTTCTAGATCTTCATTTGAATCAAAGGTGTAGGAACTCACCCGATCCCACGCAACCCATCCATCTGCCATTGGATTGATCCAGCCCTAGTCTCATCCTATTATTTTGTAGATTTGATCTAGTTCATCATCACTTTCTTCATAGTCACGAACTGGTTCAGTCTAGCGTGCCCTTTCTGTAGGTTCCAATGACACTACAAACCAAAGCAATTTCCTTTCAAACGACATTGTCCTCTTCTTCAAGTTGATGACCCCATTCCTATCAATGTCCTTGTCAATTCCTAGGAGCGCAAGGTATGGATTATTTTCATCAACGATCTCTATCACCTCAAAGTTAGTCATTGTGCTTACACCTTCGATATCAACAGTTACTCCATATAATCATCCCATAGGGATGATATTCTGCTAGTTCGCCATTTTGAGCTGAATAGGAGACCACTGGAACACAGGTCTGCCCATTCTTTCCCATGTTTTTTTTAGCAATACGTTCGCATCAGACCCCAGATCCAAGATGACCTGGTTCATCTCATAATCTCCTATTTTCACGGTGAGCCTCATCTCGTGCCATGTTCTCGGCTTATGCTTGCCAATTTGTTTTGACCACCCGGTGTCCATCAGTGACCTTCTCTTTGTTGGCACATTTTTTTATCAACTCATACAGGCCTTCCACTGCTTTTCTATCGCATAGTAGTTTTATCCATGTTTCCAAAAACGCAGTAAGCATAGAGGGATCAACCTCTATAGGCGTGCTGGTTCCTTGCACTTTGTCTTGACTTCCTGAGGTGGACACCTCATCAAAGATTTTCTTGGGCTCCATAAATGTTTCTTTCATGTGATTCAGATAAAAACCCACTTCCTTCTCTAGGGCCTTACGGACCCTTCTGTCCTCTTCAAGTTGTTTACCTTTATTATCGTTAGTCGTTATCCCACTTCTCAACACTATATTCACGCTTTTATCTTCCTCTTGAGTCTCAACTCTCATCATCTATAAGTTCTACGTATGTTGATGAGGTTGCGCCTTCTTCTCCTGTGTCATATCTATCAACATCAGGCATTCTTCTATAGTGTGGTCAAACTGGCTAAAATATTGACATGACGAGCATGTCTAATTCTGACACTCCCACGCGTAGTTCCCTGGTGTTCTACAGTTGTAACAGATAACCTGTCCCTGGTCTCTACCAGGCCCTCCTCCTCGTCCCTGATATCCTCCACGCGTTCCTCCAGTGCCCTGCTCTGGAGGCCGAGTTTCTACTTGCATCCCGTATTTAGTTGTTCTTTCCATCATCAGCTGACAGCTGTGATAGTGGCACTCATTGTGGCCCATTGATTTGCAGAAGTTATAGAACAATTGTTGAGGTGTTTGGACGAACGTTTGAAGCAAATGGAAATTATTCGTTGCGTGTTGTCCAACAACCTGACAAATAGTGCACCATAGCACAACCCCTACACTTGTTTCTGCTAGAGCTTTTGGGCTCAGGGGAATTGGTCCCCCTCATGTAATATAATTTGTGAATATGGGATAATGGTCTTTATCGTGCCCATGGCTCTTACATTTCAGACACTAGACTTCCGCACGCACCTATCATTTAGTCTTCTTGTCTTTCTTCAAGCTTTTCAATTGAAAGCAGAGGCTATGTAACTGAGAGTGAATTTGCTATAACCCCAAGGTCACATCCTGAATGGGCATTGCATGCAACCTCATCGCGATTTCCAAGGCTTCTAACTGAGTTCCTATCTTCTGTTGTGACAAAGCAATCCTCAGGTGAGGTAGAAGCGAGGCTATAAACCACTCGCGATGCTGACCATCTGTGAGCTGCATGTTAGCTTCTCGAATCACACATTTCAACCTTTGATCTAATTTCCAAGGCATCTCATCAACCCACATCATGATTTCCTTAAATCCAACTATTCACTGTGAGTTATAATTAGGCTTACTAAACTCTTTGTTTAAAGCATCCTTAGTCTTTGCTAGCGATGCCAGAGGATTATTAGAACAATACTTAATATACCAATTCAGCGCGTGATCCTGCAGAGCGGTAACCAATTATTCCTTCTTTATATTGTCATCACTAATATGCTGCGCTATCTACATAACATTCACAATAAAATAGAACTGCTCCTTATCTTCATTCCCTATGCCCTTGAAAATTAGTAACTTCATTGTGGTTGACATGTTGAATGGTGGTGGTGGTGGTGGAGGTGTGCGAGAGTGTATGCAGTGGAGGTGGAGGTGGAGGTGGAGTGGATGGATGATGTGTCCGTGGAAAACCCTATGTTATCAGTTGGAAAACACTCCGTGGTGAGGCCTATACCGCTCCCTCGTCATCGCTCAAAGGAGGTTTGATCAACAACCTATATTCAGGACCCAATCTCTCTCGATCTCTAAAGAGTTTTCCACTTACTGTAGCTCCAAACATCAAGGCAATGGCATAACCTATTTTTCACATAACAACATTTTAATCTAGGTATTCAAAGATCTTAAATACTTACCTCGCAGTCCCTTGAAAAATCACCCCTCCACTTCATTGTAGCTAACTGAGATATCAACTGTGAATTCTATAAAAAAATCCTCCTATAATTCGATCAAGCTAGTGATCGACGACCTATGCAATCTTTTCTTCATAGGCTTCTAATTGTCGTACCAATTTTGGAGTCCACACTATAGGATTATCAAGCTTCCACCTTCCTTGGCTAGTTGTCAATTTGGCTAACCACTCATACAGTTCAATGGGGAAAGTATAGAAGAAGATTTTGTGTATTTCTATATATAGATACTGGTTCAACAACTCTTCTTTTGACAGGCACGGATTCCTTTTTTCTTGCACCACGAATTCGTGAATCTTCCGATCCAACCACTTTTCAATTTATTTCTTTGTCAAATTCCAGTGATGCAACATCACACATCTCTTTCAAGCAGATCTTGGTCCCGCCAATAGATCCGGGATGTTTTCGCTTATATATGTATAGAAAAGAATTGCATGTGAAATTGCAGCTTAACACATAAATGTGCACATATGAAAAGAATAAGAAAACGCATAAAAAGGAAGAAAACACCAAGGCTTGATAACAGAGTTCGTCCAATTCAGACTATGTCTCTGGGCCTAGCTCAACAATGGGTAGGCCTTTCTTATTAAATGGTATGAATAAACATAATTACATTCATCAATTTGCCCATAAAGAGGCTTATACCTCCAATCTGCCTAATGACTATGAAATGAATGCTTGAGATGGAGTGGTATTCAATGCTAAAGCTTCCCACATATGTAGAAGAGACTCAAATTGTGTAACTATTCAAAAACAACTTAACAGATGCTCTTGGCCTTTGCAAAACAGCGTGCTACAACCACAAAAACACACCTCCTCTTGCTCTTTCCAATGACTGTGCTTTATAATGGTTCTTTGGACAGAACCCCATTCAAATTAGGGTTGTCTATTTAATAATGGAGGTTGGTAGAGGGGCAGTATTAGTGGGTGCAATCGTTCCTCAAAATGGTCTTTTTATTGTTGAATGACAAAGCTTCAAAAATCTCGGAAAACACTACAAATCCGCCTAAAAAAACCAAATACCCGGACCTCAAAAATTATAACTCGGGCTTATAGTCTGTATCGGGTCCATGTTGTGTCACGGATTGGCATATTGCTATGTCCCTGTCCTGGTCCTCGGGAATAACCGACCGCCGATATCGGCGTTAGCCGATCACATTGGCACCCCGCACATATGTCACCTGGCAATCTGTTGGAAGTTCCACTGATCGGTGTATCACTGATCTAACTGCCCGATCACCGATATAGCTTATATATAGATATATGACCGCCGATTGTGATGACCTCCGATCTACCGATCTGATCTAATCGGAGATCGGCGATCAGGGGTTCCATGGTCCAGTGCTTAAGTTCGTCCTCATGTGACCTCTGATTGTGATTTGCCTTTAAGGCTTTAAGACCCATTTCTAAAGGAAAATCCTCATTCTCTTAAGGATTGAAGAGCCCTTCTTTTTGAAATAACTTCATCATCCATACTCGAATTGAAGTACTGTTTGCGCCATTAGAATCCAGAAAATGACATCTACATTCTGGTCTTGAGTTGACTTCATTCCAATCACTTCGATTTCTAAGTCTCCATGCCATTGTATCTTAAGATCCACCTGGATCAATCCTCCCCATTGAAGAGCTTTTAGACCGCCAAAAGCTTTTCATTAGTCAGTTGGCAAGTGAGGATATTGTGCCCTCACTTTCTCTTTCTCCAACCATCTAGCCTTGCTGGGATACATTCCCTTGAATCCAACTCGATGGTACTCTACATCTCCTCGTCATGAAGTCTTGGTTCTTTTGTCAAGGATGATGTCCTCGGGCAACTCATCGAGATATTCTGGTGCAAAATCATCGATGGTAGGAACTGTGCCCACCTCATTAGTGTCCATGATCAAAGGTGGTTCACACAGCTGTAGGTTTTCCACATTCACTACTGAGTACATCTGCATATATACTGGTAAGTCAAGATGAAAGGCATTGTTCCCAATCTTCTCCAATATGGTGAATGGTCCATATCGGATTGGCTGCAACTTCTTTCCTTCTCCCTTCATCCTATCTTTGCTGATGTGGAACCACACCTTGTTGCCCACTTGGAATTGATGGTCAACCCAGTGTTTATCGTGTCAAGCCTTGTAATGGGCTTGACTCTTTTCCAACTTCTCTTGCACTTCTTGGTGAATCATTTGGATTCACTAAATGAACTGCTGAGCATTGCCTTTATCATTACGTCCACTAGAGCCATCCTCCCTTCCAAACACCATGTCTGAAGGGTCCTTTGGCAGGTAACCAAAGCATGTCTCGAATGGTGAACGTTGTGTTGATGAATGCACTGCTCGGTTATAGGAATGTTGTATATAGGAGAGATGTTCATCCCACAACTTGGGATGCTTCCCACAATGGCCTCTTAATAGGTGTACCATGGTACGGTTAACAACCTTTGTCTGCCCGTTGGTTTGCGAGTGAAATGCCATGCTTCTTTTCACTTTGGTGTCCATCATTCTCCACAAGCTGGTCCAAAACTCCCCAAGGAAGCGAGAGTCTCAATCTGACACAATTGATATGGGTAATCCAAAGTGAACCCAAACATACTGAAATAAAAGAGAAGTAGTCTGCTCTACAGTAATCTTGTTTTTACAAGGCATAAGAATACACATTTTCCTAAACGGGTCAATGATGACATACAAATAGTCATCACCCTTCCTAAATAAAGGTAGACCTCCTACAAAGTGCATTGACATGCTTTCCCATGGACGACTTGGAATAGGGAGTGGTCTATATAGCCCAAGTTTTCTATTAGAGGGCTTTGAAACATAACACATCACACAACCCTTTACATAGCAAGTCACAATTTTTTTCATATGAGGCCGAAAAAAAAACTTTGTACATGACACAAAGTCTTTTCGACACGAAAGTGTCCAAACACAAGAGAGGTGTGGGCCTCTCAAATTACATGCACTCTTTCTCCTGTGGGAATACACAATTTATCAAGGTGATACAACAATTTCCCCTGCAAGTGATAGTTGTCCACCTGTGAACCATGGGTTAGTTTTGCACAAACCTCCTTAAAGTCATCATCGTTAGCATATTGTTTAGCATAACTTTCAAAAGACAACGAAGCATTATGAAAAATAATGGAAGCAGAAATAGGAGGGCGAGATAGCATATCGGTCACTTTATTGATAGTGCCCTTCTTATACTTTATTACCAAATGAAGTTGTTGAAGAAAGCCCATCCACTTGAAATGACAAGTTTGTTGCAACTTGGTTTGTGACTGAAGGTACTGCAAGGGCTTATGATCTGTATGGATGATGGTCTCCTTGCCGATTAGGTAGTGTTTCCACTTTTTCACACTTTGCACCAAGGCATAAAGCTCCTTGTCATAGGTGGGATAGTTTATCACAGCTTGAGAAAACTTCTCAGAATGGTAACAAATTGGCTTCTGCTACATCAATACAATGCCCATGGCATAACCGTTGGCATCAGTTTCGATCTCAAATGGCTGTTGGAGATCGGGTAAGGCTAAGACTGGGGCGGTGCTAATTTTCTCCTTCAATGTTTCAAAGGACTTCTATTGTCTTCCTCCCCATTGGAAGACCTGTTTCACACTTGTCAATGTGTGCAAAGGCACTGCAATAATAGAGAAATTAGCAATAAATCTCCTCCAATACTGGACTGCACCTAGAAAGCTATGGACCTCAGTTACACTTGTAGGCCTAGGCCAATTTACAATCACTTCAACTTTAGCGGGATCAATTTTTAACTGAACATGGCCAACAATATGACCTAGGTAACCCAAAGAGGTTTTCCCGAACTCACACTTTGACAATTTTACAAAGAGTTTTTCTTTCTTCAGCACATCAAGCACTTTCTTTACATGACTCATATGTTCAAACCAACTCTTGCTAAAAACTAATATATCATCTAAATATACAAAATAAACTCATCAATGAAAGGCCAAAATATAACATTCGTAACCCGCATAAAGGTGGTTGGAGCATTGCAAAGCCTGAATGGCATTACCATCCATTCGAACAACCCCTGCTTGGTTTTGAAAGTAGTTTTCCACATGTCCTACTCTGCAATTCAGAATTGGTGATAGCCACTGCGCAGATCCAATTTTGTGAAGTATACAACACTTTTTAGTTGATCCAATAAATCATCTATGTGTGGAAGGGGATGGCGATTTTTCACCGATATTTTTTTGAGTGCGCGATAGTCCACATACATCCTCCAGCTGTCTTCCTTCTTGGGCACTAGAACAATCAGCGACCCACATGGAGAGGAGCTCCGCTTGATCACTCCTTGGTCTAGCAATTCCTGCACTTAACGCTTGATTTCCTCCATTTTGATTGCTAACATTCTGTACATGCCAATATTTGGCAGAGGGGTGTCATGCAATAGGTGGATTTCATGTTGGATTTCCCTCCTTGAAGGTAGTCCCTGTGGCTCCTGAAACAGTTCATTATAATCAAAAATCAAATCCATCAACTCTTGTTTATGCTTACCATTGTAGCCTTGGAACGCATTTGCGAATTCAGCCTCCTTTTCCCTGATGACCATAAGCATGCATGCCTTGCTGGAGTTCACCATCCGTTTCATTTGCCCAACACTTATGAGGCTGGCGTTAATTCTATTTTGATGAGCCTGCACTATGTACTCTATCCCATCCTTAGTGATGTGGTATTTATTTTCATGGCGGAAAAAGACAGCTTTTCTGTCATACAGGTAGGGGCTCCCCAATACCATGCCATAGATGTCCAATGGTATAAATCCATCTCTACTTCATCTACCAGCTTAGAAGCAATCACAAATTTTACCTTGCACTGTTGGGTTACATTCAATTTAGCTTTATCATTTATCCATCCTAGCAGGTAAGGCTTTGGGTGCAGTTTTGTTTCCAAGCCTAGCTTCTTTACCAGAGATTCTGCAATTAAATTTGCTTGGGACCCCATATCAAACAGAGTTTCTATTTTGGTATGGTTTACTACTACTCTGATATGAAATAATTGAATCCTTTTTTTATCATTTGAAATGGAATCATCTACAAAACTAGTGCTTCCCTGCAATTTAGAATCAACAGGAGGTGTAAAGGTACCTTTTGTTCCCATTTCTGTGACCAGTGCTTCATCTCCATAATCTGATCCAAGGCCTTGTTGTGCTGCCGCCACTGTTTTCTGCTTCCCTTTTCCTCCATACTTCTCTAGGTGTTTCTCTAGGTGATGCTTCCAACAGTGATCATCATCGTGGCCTTCTTTCTTGCAATGATTGCAATAAGGTCGCTCTCCTTCTTTGGATGTTGTTGTTTCTTCTCCTTCCCTTTCCATTTCGCTTTGGATTTGCCATTGGGAGGTTTGAACAGTGGCTTTTGGGATTGGTCCTCTCTTTCATTCTTGCCCCTGTTCTCAATATGAATTGCTTTCACACTAGCTGCATTAATAGTGGTTGGTTCAAACAACAATAATGAATTCCGAATATAACTATGCAATGAGCCAATATACTTAGTTACAACTTCAGGCATATCTAGTGCAATACCCAAATTCAGTGCTTGCTTCCTAAATTCTTCTGTAAAACTCTAAACATCCTGCCCTTTGCCTTGCCTTAAATATTGTCAATTCATCAAAGCTTTATGTTTGTATCCTAAGGGATAAAAATGTTCCTTTAACACAGAAGTAAAAGTAGACCATGAGGAAAAGAGCTTACCCACATGTTTATTGGTCTGCAATTTATTCTCCCATCAAACGAGAGATGTGGTGCCCAGTCGTAGAGAGGCCAACTGGATTTTCACCTCATCCTTTATGATTTGCTGAATCCTGCAATAAGCTTGAATCTTCCTTATCCAATTGTTAAGCTTTTTTGTGTTAATTTCACCATAAAACACAGGAAGATCAAATTTAACATCTAATTTAAAAAAAGGTTTCTTAGATGCATCCTTTGGATTTCTCTGATTATGGTGGTGTGGGGAAGAATAACCTTCACCACCATAAGGAGAAGGAGGGGGTTCATCTCCATCATTCCTATGTGTTCAACCTTGTCCTTCTGGATTCCTCTCTTCAACTTTTTCCAGTCTTATAACTAGCTAACTTATATTATCTACCATCGAATAGAAAGACTTTCTGAAATTGCATTCCTCTTCAATACAAGCTTCCTCTTCAACCATGTTTCTTCTTCGAGGTGCACATCTGACCTCTGGATTGAAAGGTTCTAGATTCCCTTCGCCTCTTTTAATCCTGCCTCTTGTTAGCATACAAACATGCAATTCACATCTAAAAATCCCTGCTCTGATACCACTTGATCCAGGATGTTTTTGCTTATAGATTTATAGAAAAGAATTCCATATGAAATTGCAGCTTAACAGATAAATGTGCACATATGAAAAGAAGAAGAAAACACATAAAAAGGCATAAAAGAGAACACCAAGGCTTGATAATAGAGTTCGTCAAATTCAGACTACGTCTTTGGGCCCAGCTCAACAATGGGGAGGCCTTTCTTATTAAATGGCATGAATAAATAGAATTACATTCATCAATTTGTCCATAAAGAGGCTTATGCCTCCAATCTGCCTGATGGCTATGAAATGAATGCTTGAGATGGAGTGGTATGCAACGCTAAAGCTTCCCACACATGTAGAAGAGACCAAAATTATGTAACTGTTCAAAAACAATGTAAAGGATGCTCTTGGCCTCTGTGAAACAGCGTGCTGCAACCATAAAAAAATGCCTCCTCTCACTCTTTCCAATGATTGTGTTTTATAATGTTTCTTTGGACAAAACCCCATTCAAATCGGGGTTATCTGTTTAATAATGGAGGTTAGTAGAGGGGCAATATCAGCAAGTGGAACCGTTCCTCAAAATGATCTTTTTATCGTTGAATGACAAAGCTTCAAAAATCTCGAAAAACACTGCAAATCCACCCAAAAACCATATACCTGGACCTCAAAAATTATAAAATCAGGGTTATAGTCTGTATCAGGTCCGTGCTAATGTCGCGGATTGGCATATTGCTATGTCCCTGTCCTGGTCCTCGGTAATAACCAACCGCCAATAGCCGATCACTGATATCGGCGTCGGCCGATCGCATCGACACCTCGCACATATGTTGCTCGACAGTCTATTGGAAGTTCCATCTATCGGTTTATCGCCGATCCGACTACCTAATTACCGATATAGCTTATACATAGATATATGACCACCGATTGTGATGACCTCTGATCCGCTGATTAGATCTAATTGGAGATCGATGATCGCGGGTTCCATGGTCCAGTGCTTAAGTCTGTCCTCATGTGACCTCCGATTGTGATTTGCCTTTAAGACTTTAAGACCCATTTCTAAAGGAAATTCCTCATTCTCTTAACGATTGAAGAGACCTTATTTTTGTAATAACTTCATCATCCAGACTCAGATTGAAGTATCGTTTGTGCCATTCGAATCAGGAAGATGAGATCTACATTCTGGTCTTGAGTTGACTTCATTCTATTCACTTTGATTTTTGAGTCTCTATGCCATTGTATCTGAAGGTCCACCTAGATTAGCAATGGAACCATTTGTTGGCTTAGGGGGTCCTGACCCAGGTTCAGAGCTAGTTGCGCCAACCAACAAATCCCTACTTTACTAGCCTTTTCAGAAACAACCCGCGTAACACAGGCTATAGTCTCACTCGAAGCAATATGGGGGGATGCAAGAACCAAGTTTCTGCATCCAGAGATGAGTGTGATGTCTTTTAGCACCTCAGATCTGCCTTTGCATAGATCAATAAGCCTTTAGGGCTCGGTACTACAACTCTACTGAAATAGCCTTCAGACCTTCCCGGAGGTCTACGACCAGCCTTTGCGGACCCTTAACAGTTGATTTATCCACTTAAGTGCATTAGAGAACAATCATAAATTAGTGTTCGCATAGATCTACTTAAATTATTCAGTAAACATAACGAAATTCATCACAGTCTTCGTGAAAGTAATTAACATGCATTGTGTACATTTATTAAGACTTATTCAAGAAAATCACACATCATTAGATCAATATTTCATAAACACATTATTCATCCACAACATATATCGTAAACAGAAGTAAACATCGATAAACAGATATACACAAGATTTCTTCGGTAACTTTCCTTATTTATCTTCAATTAAGCTTTACAAACTCAAAAATGCCCTATGCACTCAGCTGCAGGGGTCTGCACACTGAGTTGCAGACTCTACCTAGGCCTCTGTGCACTCAATTGTAGAGCCTTTCTCTCCTATCTGACCCACTTCTCTGTGCTATCACTTCTAAGACTCCATCATTTATCCACATATACATGCCTTAGACTCTCTAAGACACACCTATTTATAGCCTTTCTCATACAATCCCATGGTGTGCGGACCATGGGTGGATCTCAAACTGACTCAAACTTTACATAAACAAGGGGCTAAAACCCCTTTGACTCCTAATCATCTACATGCCCCACATCCAAATCTTTGAGAATTTACATTAATTACAAAAATATATCAAAACTTGGGTTATTTTAACCCTAAAATTGACCTAAGGGACCCCATCCCAACAGCTAGCATGCCTGAAAATTTTCTATCGTGAAGCCATCCAAACCAAGGGCTTTGTTACTTGGCATTTCTTTGAGTATCACTTCCACTTCCTCAGAGGAGGATTCAAGTAGAGTGTTGTTTTTCTCTGTGGTAACCAAGAGGGGAATGTGCTTTGTGATGCCCTAGATCAACTCTTACTTCTTTAAGATATGTTTTGTTAGAATATTTTGAAATAAGAAAGTAAACCCTAGATTGATCTCTTCATATTCTAACAAATTTTCTCCTATAGTACTTTTAAGGTAAGAGATGTGGTTATGATGGTGGTGTTGGAGCATGGATTTGCGAAAAAAAGAAGTGTTATTTTCCCCTTCTTTAATCCAACAAAATCATGTTTTTTTTTACCATAGGAGTTCCTCTTATTTCTTGCATTCCTCAATATTAGTGAGGACGATAGCCTCTTCTCTAACTAGTCATATAATTAGCCATAGAGGATGGATTTTTACTATATTACCTCCATTTTCTGTTCCAATTACATTTCTCCCCCATAATGTTGATGAATTTGTTTTTATTCCATCTTGTGAGCTTCCATTTTATGTGTTTCAATTTTGCTGGAGTTTATACATAGATGAGCCTTCCAGAGCTTCCTATTCTCCCCACCACTGCTTTATTTTTGCTTGAAAGTATACATGGTGTAACCAAAACTTTTCAAAGTGAAAGGGTTTGTTGTGGGGTCTAGACTTAATGTCTATGTTTAGACTTATGGATCGATGGTTAGAGCCATCACTTAGGAGTATGGATGTTTCCAAATATATATCCTAGGCCATGATGGATTATGTGATCAAGAGTTGGTCTAGTTTTGAGGCCACTTGTTGCATTCCTCCTCTTTTAATGTTCCAAGTGAAAATACCATTGATAGCATCATGATCAACCAGGTGCAAATTTGAGATTGTATCTTGGAAGAGAACAAAATCTACAACATGCCACCTTATGCCTCCACATTTCTCATCTAGTGATTGATAAACTTGAAGTAGCTATTGAGGATCCAGTGAGTAGGGGAGAGGAGTTTCTGCATTCTAGATATGGACTGAAGGAAGAGAGGCTTATCCTTAGGAGAGGATGGGATATATACATTTGATAGGTAGCAGATCTCAACATATCCCATATATCATAATTGGATGGTAAGGATGTGAAAGGCAAATAACAAATTTGAATTTGAATTTCCTAGGCATTCCATATGATGGTGAGTTCTCCTGAGTGTCCCTACGTATCTATAGCAGTCACTCTACAATCTCTACCCCGTTTACTAATTAAATTGGTGATTGTCTCACTAGAATTTTGTCTAAGGATAGGTCAAGGTTCTCTTCTGGAGGGGGTTGGGTTATAAGATGGGAGGGTGGGGTGGACAATAGGAGAGGTATGATTCTCGACAGAGGAAGTCAAGGGTAGGACAGGGTCACACATTTCGACTTCTAGGAGGGGCATGGTTGGAGGAGGTTTAGGGGAATCCAAAGAGAAGAGGGGAACAAATCGATTATTGGAAAAGGGATTCTCCTTCAAGGAAGAGGGTTGCAAGTTGGGGGTACAAGGGCTAGATAGTTTTCCTCCAAATTTAGTAAATCCCTCATCATCAAGTGCATGGGATGTCATAGAATTAGATTTTTCGGTGAGCAAAAGGAAAATATGATATAGATGACCATAATCATGGCATCCTTGGCATAAGAAAGGGATGTGCTAATAATCCAAGGTTTTCTTCCAAAGCTCATCTTGATAATTGATATTAGTGGACTCTCAAAGTAGTTCTGAAATATACATGTATACACAAATGCAGGTTAAGAAATATACCTAGCTTGCCTGGTGGCTTTGAAGATTTGATGAAGTGGCTGCGAGTGTTACCAATGC
This sequence comes from Pinus taeda, assembly GCA_000404065.3. Lineage (NCBI taxonomy): Eukaryota > Viridiplantae > Streptophyta > Pinopsida > Pinales > Pinaceae > Pinus > Pinus taeda. Next base: position 49,030 of record APFE031293502.1, read on the forward strand.
CATCTAGAGTTTCCTCGTCCCATAAGTCTCTTGGTAGTGATTACATTTTGATCCAAACTAGTGCTATAGTAAAATCTTCCTTATGAGGCATGAATCACTTTGTCCAGAAGTGAAGATATAACTTTATTGAGTTAAAAAACTATAGGCCATTCTCAAATATCCAGGTTCTATCTTCATGAATGGTGAATACAATGGCAAAGAAACCTTTTTCTCTAAATTCTAACTTTATCTACTCCTTAGGTTTCCATTTGACTTGGATCCAATGGGAAAGGGATTTTTCTGAAGGCCAAATCTTGGTTGGTGCATTGTCCCACATATATTGTATATAGTCCTTGGATTGAACTTCAAACTTAGGGTCTACGATAACTTTAGGTAGACAACTTCCCAGTCGTTGCTTCCCTAATGAGGAAAAAGGTTGCTGAGGCTTTTCGAGATCTCCATAGAAGCTTGTCTAAGGTTATTAGGGTTGGTGGCAAAAAGTTGCCCTCTATTGTTGTGGCTACCTACAATCCTAGTATAAAAAAGAGATTTACATCCTCTACAAACATTCACCATATAAACACAACAATTAGAATATTATTACAATCCAAAATTTTGTAAAACTCTCATCCTATTACATATTCATTTTATTTAAACTTAAAAATATTAAAATAAATAAACTTGCAATAAATAGTCGTTCTTCTCAGCTATCCAAATGATTGTAGATTTGAGTTATTAACCTATTTCTTTAAATTCACGAAATGCTATTAACCCAACAAAAATATTTTTAAATCATACCACAATCTATAAATAATTAAAAAAACAATCAATTTATTAAACTATTTTTATATATTTTATATTATCTTTAATACAACTTTAAGATATTATTGGTGGACAGTGCCCAGACTTACCCTGCAATAATTTTGCACAGACATTTTCCTTTTCAGGATTCTTTTTAAAGCTTTTCCTTTTCATGGATCGCATATAGCTTTTCCTTTTCAGGATTCTTTTAACAATTCGGAAAAGTGTAATGGCTGTGAAAGGAATCCAAATAAAGCACAGGCAACTCATACAGTGCAACCTGCAACTAAGTCTTTCCTGAGAATATTCTTATCAAACATATATATTTTAAATTTCTCCACTCTATCGTCCACCAATATATGTGATTCTTTAGCTTATTCTATGTAGACCTCTGTCAGCAAGCAAGCACCTGAACCTAACACATGGAAACAGAGCATGTCTAACAGAAATTTTGCGTAATTCCGGTTACAGTTTTTGGGAAAATTTCGTTTTTGGGAAATTGTTTTAAGATTTTGAGTGCTCTGAGCTTTAGATTTTCTAATTCTATTATCATAAACATAATTCAAGCTCTCAGATTTTTAAGAAAGAAAAGAAAATTTAAACAACGCCTAATTTTTACAGTTAGAAACTTATACCATTACCAGAATTTACTGGGATTGCGTTGAAGTTAAGAGAACTGCACTGCTGACATGTTACTGATTCCTACTTTTATTCCCAAATCAAACTTGGATTAATAATATTAAAATCTCACACGTTTCAAAGTTGAGCTATAGCTTAACCAGTAAAACAAGTTTCCAATGTGGGCCTTCTAAGGGAAAATATTTTAATTATATTCACTGACATGCATGTGATTCCTTCTCAGCTCGTATTCATGGGACACATCTCACAGGTGGTGAGCATATGGGTAGGAAAGTGTTTGATAAGTACCTATACCTAGAACAATAAAAACATGTGGTCCCTCACAGCTCAGGCTATACTGGATTGAGAGAGCAATCTATTGTTTAGGGTTAGGGTTGTGCAAACTTCACAGTGGAGCATGAAAGAGCATTGTATCCTGTTGCATATTTTGTATGTTGGAATGGGTGTATTCAAGGAAATTTGGCAGAGAAATCGGTTTCTGATTGTGCAGTTGTTCGGCGGTCTCAGTATTGCATTTGCAGCTCTTGAAGAGACTGAAGCAGTAACAGATTCCGATAGTATTCTACCTGCAGTGATCATCTACTTACCCGATCTCTTATTGCTTATTCACAATCATGACCGTGGACTGGATGCCTGGAACACTAAAAAGAATGGATCACAGTCATGATTGCTCATGAACTACAAGGTTGAGGCCCAACTAGGAAGACCGCTGGAAACAGATCTCTGTAGCTCTCTTGTAGCAACAAGGGCAATAAGAGATTACTTGGTGGACACTAGAGGAACTGGGTTTGCTGCAGCGCTTTAGTAGCGAGAAGAGAAATAGAAGATTATGTTGTGGACAGTAGAGGGAGCAACTGGTTTCCTGCAAATGTGGGTGTAACCAGAGATCTGCTCAATATTAGAGAACCTGCTACATCCTGTTTGCCATTTGGTGACCTTGAGAAGTCGTCTCCAATGGTATGGTTTTATCCGTGGATAACTTGCATTTGTATCTTAACATGATATTGATGGTTTAGGACCTTAGGTGAATTGGGGATTTGGGAGCTACCTTATTCCCTGGATGAACAACTTTAATGGGTTTAGTAATACTGGTAAGAACTAGGAGATTCCAATGATTGTAGGGCTCAATTCAAAATAATAATTGGTGATATTGTTGCCCAATTGTATTTTGGCTGGAGGTTAGACTAAAGGAGCTGTAGCTGTATCCATGAAGGGTACAGTCCATGAGATTCCCTTCTGTGAACTCATGCTTGAACATACACTATATTTTATATAATATAATATCATTGTGTTTATTCAAGTTGTATAAAGTTGGGCATTCATAATTTCCATTTCATTATTGTTCGTTATTTGGATTTTTATTTCATCTTTCCTCTGTTATATCTTATATCACTTTAAATATGCGCATCTATTTACTTTCTCAATTCATATAGTTGAGTTGCGCTTATAAAACATCTCATCTTTCCTCAGTTATATCTGATATCACTTTAAATATGCTCATCAATTTACTTTCTCAATTAATTGAGTTGTGCTTATAAAACCAACCACCTATACCATTGGAATAAATCAAATGGAAAATCCATATCATTAAACAAGGCAAGGAAATTGGAATAAATCAAATGGAAATTCCGTATCATTAAAGAAGGCAAGGAAATTCATTCATGGCATATATCCCCAATGTTCATAACAGTGATTACAGAAGTCTGTTCGACGATATCACACTTCCAAACTTGCTTTATGTTATGCGTGCTTCCTTAATAGAGCCAAGGCTCAAATAACTATTATTCAATTTCATTAGTTAATTTTTTAAAGAATGAGGATGGATTTAGGTTGGGGCGGGGAAAGAAAAATTATCCACACCCAATTACAAGAAAACTGTCACTAGGATAGTGATAGATTTTGTTAAGCTTGAATGCTAAGTCATCTGACACGGGGATTCGGGACACGTAGGATTTGAGATTTGTGGTGTCGGATTCGGACACGCTGACCCCCCGGAACAGGACATGTTAGGACACGTTATATATTATTTTATTAA
>APFE031293502.1:53113-71772 GCA_000404065.3 Pinus taeda
CTACATCTGTTGGTATGGAGGTTGACCCCTCTAAGTCATCAAATCTAACAGGCTCTAGCACTGGATCATTGAGATCCATGTTGGCCAATGCCAACTCAACATAGGTGTCCAGACCCATATCATTAGGAACAGTGTTACTTGGGAGCGGGAGTGAAAGCGGGGAGCAGGAGCGAAAATGGGAGCAGGAGCGACATATTCAGAAGCTCTTGGTTTGGTGCTCTTGATTAAATACGAGTTCCATACCCTAATACATGACAAAATTCAATGGAAACATTGCAATCCCCCAATCCTAAAATCCTGAAAAACTGATAAGTCTGCTGGAAACCGAACACGTGTCCTAAAATCGTGACACGCCCCTGAAAATCGCGACATGCCCTCGGACACGACGTGTCCTGTGATTTGGACACGAATCTGGACCGAATTGTGTCGGATTCGCCGGATTCGGGATTCGCAGGGGGTTTAGGACGAATCTGGTGACTTAGCTTGAATGTTTTAGGAGACAGTTTTTATCTTTTACAATTAGCTTTCATCTTTAAATATTCCTCATAAAATTTGAACTTGAAATTGGATAGAGACTAAATCTTCTTCATAATTAGGATAGTTTTAAATCTTCTTCATAAAATTTGAAGTTGAGATTAGATAGAAACTAAATCTCACACAAATTATTTTGCATTTTGTGTATTTAACAAGCATTGAAATTAGGATAGGGTCATAGAATCTTGATATTGAAAATGCAATACCTGCTTTAGAACAGGCACTTACTTTAGGTGAAATAGATTATTGAAAATCTTCGCATTTCATGTTTTCATTCAGCAAAAACTACTTTTTAGAGGGGTTGAGAAATCAAATGGATTTTCTTTTTCATAACTAGGATGAGCTTAGTCTACGATCTAGCCTACAAGGAAGAATGATTTGCCCAAATACAAGATGTTGTCACTAGGATTGTATAAGACTGTGTGAACCTAGATACTCCCTTGGAACAATTTTTATCCCCCACTATTAACTTCACCCTTAACCCTTTCACATAAAATTTTAGCTTTCTCTTTCTAAATAAAAAAACCTATTTCTATGAAATCTCCAGAAACTAAATCACCTACTTTCCTTAAATTATATACTTAAATATTTAATAATAAGTAAACCTCACACAAAACTAATCATAAAATAAATCAACTCCATTCACTTAAATTATAAAATTAAAGATTTAATAAAAACTAAACCACATACAAAACTAAACCCCACACAATATTAATTAACTAATACAAAGTGGATGTTATTATAACTAACAAGCAGTTAAATAAGAATTAATTGCTGAAAATGTATTCTTAAATCAATGCAGATTTAAGTACCAGCAACATCAGAGCTTGCCCATTGTTGACCTTCAAAACTGCTCTTTTGGGCACCAGAACCTTATCATCCATAGATGGAGGTGTGCTCTATTTGATGGGGCTATGGCGATTGCATTTTGTGCAGGTGTAGATAAACGGTCTCATATGTAATCCAATGTCTACATATCCAATGTCTCTGTAATAGAGTCGCCACCATAGTGTAGTCTCATTTTTTTTCTCAGCTTAATTATTAAATTTGGTGCAAAAGTCTTGAAGTTTCCTTGAAATTGGTTAAATCCAATTGAGCTTATTTATAGATAATAAACTTTTTACCTACTTATATATTTATTAGGAATTTTCCACCCGGCTTAGCTTGAAAATTTCATAGCACGGATTATGAAAATCAGTTTGAAAAATTTACTGAAACACTCATAAAGATGATTTTAGTAATATACTTGTGAGTTTTTCAAAAGTGCCACACAGTCATAACTTGACCTTCAAAAGTTAAAATTGAGGTTTAAAGAATGAAAGTAAAAATTAACTTTTAATAATTTTTTAAGTAAAAATATTCAACATGTTTTTTGAACTCAAAAGAGATAATTTAAGCCCAATTAGAAGTATACATTGTGAATCAAAACAATTTCTTAGTGAAATGTAAAATTAGACTTATTTTTTCTACATGACTTGCATTAGGGTTAAACAAAAAGAATTTTAAATCATTCAATGAAACTTAAGCATAATGTTAAAATTTAGAAAAAAGTGGTATCTGACCGCTCCCAATTAGAAGTATACATTGTGAATCAAAACAATTTCTTAGTGAAATGTAAAATTAGACTTATTTTTTCTACATGACTTGCATTAGGGTTAAACAAAAAGAATTTTAAATCATTCAATGAAACTTAAGCATAATGTTAAAATTTAGAAAAAAGTGGTATCTGACTGCCTTAAAATATTGTGGCTCGCTGATACTTTTACAAAGGGTGACACATTGTGACTCTTAAACGATTAAGATTTATTAACTAAGTTTTAGACTTAGAATAAATAGGTTATTTCATCTTTTTATTTCTAGAAAAAAAAAAATTGGATTTCTATTTCTTGAATGTAGTAAATTGGTTAAGTTAATTAGAAATCAAGAAATTGAATTTTATGTTATCATAATTTTAGCTACAACTAACATGAGAACTGGAACTTTGGTTTTATGGGGCTTTATGTGGATTTCAGAGCAGTTGTGCATTGACACCCTATATGTTTATGGAGATTGACAAGTACTTATCAACAGTCTATCGTCAAACTTTGAGTTCTCCCCCCACATCTTTCTGCTTGGATCTCCTAGATAAACATCCTTTGTGGCACATTCACAATGATCACTCTCCAACACATATTTCGTGAGAAGAATTGGGTTCTTGACTCGTTGTCAACAATGGACCAGGAACTAACACGAGGGATGAAACTTTGGTTCTCTGGGGCCTTTTGTGGATTTCCAGGCAACTGTGCATTGACACCCTATATGTTTATGGGGACTCACAAGTACTTATCAACAGTATGTTGTCAAACCTTGAGTTCTCCCCCCCCCCCACATCTTTCTGCTTGGATCTTCCAGATAAACATCTTTCATTGCACATTCACAATGATCGCTCTCAAGCACATATTCCACAAGAAGAATCGGGTTGCTGACTCATTGTCAACAATGGACCAGGAAGTAACATGAAAGTTGAAACTTTGGCTCTCTGGGACCTTCTGTGGATTTCTAGACAACTGTGCATTAACACCCTATATGTTTATGCGAACTCACAAGTACTTATCAACGGTCTGTCGTCAAACCTTGAGTTCTCCCCCCACATATTTCTGCTTAGATCTCCCAGATAAACATCCTTTGTGGCACATTCACAACAATCACTCTCCAACACATATTCTGTGAGAAGAATCGGTTGTTGACTCCCTATCAAACCTTGGGATCTCTGGTAATTATGGTTTGCATTATACTTTACTGGAGGCTGATTCAATCACGATCTAGGGAACATTTCCCCTCCCATAGTTACTATTTCAGACTTTACATATTTTTTAATCTGTGATAGTCTATATGGCTATGTTTCCTTATTATGTTTTCAAGTATTTTGGATTTGGAAAATCACTATTTCCCTTGTGTTATGCCGATAATGTTGTTATCTCTCTATTTTTTTCGCTAATGAAAATTATGGTACATTAGGATAGAAAAAAATAAATTGTTTCTTAAATTTTAATTTACAAGTTATATAGAGTTGAAATCCACTATAATATCATAGGTAATGATCTGGAATTAAAATATTCAAATTATTTACATCAATCCATGCTATTAATAATCAACACAAAAGTATTCAATTGATTAGAATAAAGTTTAATAAAACATGAGAAGATAAGAATAACCTATAAAATGAAGATATATCTTACTAGAATTGTTGGAGTATTTGGGTTATTTGGATCCCGTTAACCCCAATAATATTTTTGGGACGACTCTTTGCCTAACCGTAGGCTCACCTGCACTAAATATTTCTATAGTTGGCCACCCCTAAATATTTCTATAGTTGGCCACCCCTAAACCCTCAGTCAATTACTACAACCAGTAAATCTCCTATAGTTCTCCTCCGAAAAGAATGAATGTCTCACATCCTTTTTTTATCCATTAAATAGAACAATCTGGGAAAGAGAATCTTCCTGCACATAATCCATGTGTCATCATACCAACTTCAATTTTTGTATTAAGTTTTCCTTCACTCAACATTTTCTTAATTTTTATTTTTTGCTTATTTTATTCTTTTTTTTTTAACTCTCCTTTTTTTTTACCTTTTTTTCTTTTCTTTTTTTGTACTTGAGAGGAACCCGAGCTCGTCTGGCACGTAACTACTAGTAAACCTTTGGGGGTCTACAACATGTCCTCCTCTCTTTTGGGGGTCTACAACATGTCCTCCTCTCTGTAAACCAGGTAACAACCGACTGACTTAGATCTCTCAGTTTTCATAGATTTCACATTACTTTGATCACCAATTGAGTTGCCCCCTTACACAACTTTACTTATTCTTATTATTTTTATACTTTATTTTTATTTATTTATTTAAAATTTTCACTTTATATTGTTCATTATTTTATTTATTTACTATTATAATATTCTCTTTACTATTTATTATCTTATTTGTTTACTATTATTATCTTTTTTATTTTTATTTTTTTCTTTATTTATATATTAATATTATTACTACTTATTATTACTATTTATTGATCTATTAATATGTGGCATTGCATAATTATATTTAATACCACAATAATGAAATTTAATAAATAAATTCAAGCTTGTAGATAATCATGATAATCATGGGTCAAATCCACATGTTTTTATATCATTACAAATGTTGATGGTGTCCAAATTAAAAGGGTGAGGGCAAATAAATTAGAAATCCTAAGTAATATATAAGAAGAATAATCACTTGTTCAAGAAGTATTTATAGAAACTTGACCATCATATAAAAATTAAGGGTATATAGGTTGTAGTATGATATTTAGAGTGAGGTACTAAAATAATTAAAGGAGGGGCATACAAGTTATGGATGGTTGAAAATATTGGGAGTCTCACTTGATTTTTGAATGAAAATTGGGAAAGTAGGAGAAAGATGAAAGGTAAGAGAGGAAGGAGAGGATAAGTAGTGAATAAGGAAGTTAATTTCTTAATGACCCACAATTGATAAATTAGGGCTTATGTGAGATTTTATTAGGTTTATTTGCAACACAGATATATTTAACAATATAAGAAGATTAGATGAAAATAAGCAAAATTCATTTTTCACCTCTTTCGCTTTATGTGAGATAATTAATCTATTAAAATGATTTACATAATTGAAAATGAAATAATATACGTGATTCCTTTGGTGTATAAATAACTGAGGAAATGATCATTGGGTTTATTATCCTCCTAGGTATGTGAAAACTCATAGTTAGATGTGAACTAAATAATTTAATCTACATCAAGCTACTTGGTCTTAGAGAACAAGAAAAAACATGAGACAAACAAACAAAGGTTAAAATCTCTATCTACACAATTGTGAATGTTGTCTTATCCTCATGGAAATAAGAAAGTATATACTATTTTCAAAAAATGAAAGATAAACATGCAAACCACACAAAAGTAAAGATAAAGAAATGAACTGTAACATAGGTGACCCAAGTGCCCTTAGTGAAGAAGGTTAACACATTACTCACAATTTATGCTTAAGATTCTTTTGAGGTGAGCACAAAAGTTAACCAAAGTTAAACTTCAAATGGAGCCAAAAACACATCAAAATTCAATCAATTGATCCAATAAAAGGAGATCCAAACATATAAAGAGTAACTCTTAGCTATATCGATGTCCAACAAGTGGATGGTAGATGGATACATCATAACTAAGCAAGCCCAAGGGTGTGAAAGGTGGAAGAAGAGCACTAAATTAAAAGAGTTACAAATTTGACAAAGCTTTAGTTTGTATGAGAGAGTGAGGGAGAGTTTGAAGACTATTAGCAATGAGTAGGGGAGTAACATAAATGGAAAAGATATTGCTTGGATGGCATATGTAGCCATTACACTCATCCTTGGATAGGTATATTATTTGCAACAATCAACTTGCAAATTTGGCCATTTAAACCATAGGGATCCAGAGAAAAAATAAAGGTAGAACTAGATAACATAGATCTCATTTCCACAAGTAAGTGTGAATGACAAATGAGATGTGCATTATATATAGATAATGTAGCAACTTAGAGGACAAACTGAAACCACACAAAAAAGAAGAATATTTGACTAAGCAGATTCCTCAAAGATCATATCCTAATAGATTAGAGATGTTTAGGGACCCAAATGAGGCTTCCTAATTAAACAAAGGTCTAATCAACAAGGGTGTAGACTAAAAGAGTCACCCAGAAAGATTCATTAGAGCCAAATAAGTGACCATGTGGAGAAAGGACCAAAGTGTAGGCTAAGAGACCCTACCATGGTAGTAAATATCAAATGGGATACTACAATCACACATATACACCATAGTAAAGGAAATCAATGGCTTAAATTCCATGATTGTGACCTAATGAAAGGATGAGTTAAAGTTTGTTGATGTCATTTAAAGGTAGAATGGATATTATTAATGCATGACAAAAGCTTTTTGTGATGATATCTAAGGGGATATGTGTACGATTAATCCAAAATGCAAAATCCATACACTACATTTTGTACCCAAGTAAGGAGATGTGATTCATGGAGTAGAAACACATTGAGTTTCCATAAAAAATATTGAAATACATAACAATAGTATAAAGAAAAGAGAAAAAAAGTTACAAGGATGCAAGTAAAATAGGAGGTTCCTAATAGCATTAGTAAGATGTGCAAATACCCGTGCATAAGGGAATCTCCATGCAACAAGTTTATATTTTTAACCAACATAGTCACCCATCTCACTCCTATACTGATGCAAAGTAGAAATACATGTATAACACATGTGGTCATATTCCATCAAGCATTGAATGCAAAAAGAAGATAAAATGACAAGTAAGATATTTAAAGAAATGGAGGGTGGAAAGAAAATATAAGTATGATGTGAAACAAAGTTACCAACTTAATGAGAACTTGATCGAGTTCTGATTTTTTTAGAGGTCACTTTGAGTGCATAGTTTTATGCTTGTTTTGTAAAGAGGTGATGCAACATCACCATTTTCCATTTCGAGGTTGAATTCCAACATTTTCCAACCATGACATTAAAAACCAAATATCATGACTATGAAAGTCGTGAAAAAGCACCCCGTAATGCAAAAGTGGTGATGCAACATCACCATTTTCTTAGGCTTAAAGTTTCAATATTTTGCAACCATGGCATTAAAAATCAAATATCATGACGAAGAAAAACTTAAAAATCAGCACCTAAAAAATATCTTACTTTCTTTTCATTTTTTTTTTTTTTTTTCAGATTCTTGATTTTTAAGCGTTTTTTCAAAGTTATTTACTTTTATTTTGTTTTTTATGTTATTTTTTAGGTTAAAATTACATATTGTTTGATATTATGGCCTTTACAACCAATACCTTTGAAAATAAAAGACATTAAATCAAATTTAAATTTAAAAGTGTACATGATTTTTTTTAATTATTATTATTATTATTGTTATTATTATAGTAGTTATTATTGATTATTTTTCTAATAATTTACATTAAAATAAAATAAATTGAGTTAAAATTGTATATATATATATATATAGATATGACCAAAAACAATTTAAAAGAGTAAAAGCAAAACATTATATACAATTAAAAATAAAAATAAATCTTATAATTTCAAAGTAAAAAAGTACCCAAAAAAACAAAATGAAACAAAAATACTTAGGATCCTCGAAGTCATAAACATTCTTTATGGGGGTGTGTTGTTGCATCCCCCAACCTTTTGGCTAGGTGTGGCAGTGGCAGCTTGTTGCCCCCCCTCCCCCCCTTTGCCCCCTGTTTTACTATATAAGCACCCATCTGGGACATATGTATACTTTTGAATGAGATTCCAACATGTTTCCTTGAGAGGGAAGTCCCACAGGAGGTTCCAAGTGGAGGACAACACTGGTGAGGAGTCTAAAATTAAATGATTGGCCAACATATCAACAATTGTGTTTCCAGTTTGTTGTACGTGGGAGGGGACGATGACCAAGATGATAGAAATAAGAGAATAAGCATTACATATGAGTGCTTCTAAACTCCATCTTTTGGATACTTTATGCACTAGGGTACCATTCTGTACTATGTGGAGCATGTTGAAGATAAGTTGAGAATCTCATTCTACACAAATATTAAAGAAGCCTTGTACCTGAGAAATTTCCAGCCCCGTGACGAGGGCAATGCATTCTGATGCATTATTGTTGTTAATTCTCAGAGTTCCTGAGTATATGTAAATTGGAACGCCTCTATGATCTCTGAATATACCACCAAATCCAATTGGGCCTGAATTCCCTTTCAATGCATCATCAAGATTCAATTTGAGGAAAGAGAGAGGGGGAGGGAAGGGGACCATGCATAGGGAATAACAAGTTGAGAGGAGAGGGAGGGAAGGGGACCATGCATAGGGAATAACAAGTTGATGGGACGGGGAGAGGGCTTGAGAAGGGAGAGGGATCGAGGGGAAAATAGTCCAACGATGAAGAATCCTAGCTTCTTGAATGTGAACCCACGTCGAATCATATGGGGACTAAGAGAGGGAGAGCTTGTTTCCTTGATGTTGCTAAGATATAACTCTAGTGAGATTCCATGGGCACATAGGAGCCCTTGAATATTCACTAGTTCTTTTCTTTCCATATCACCCAGAAAAGGAAACAAGGGGAATTTGAGCGTCCAAATGTGATTAAGGATAGGTTGGAGAAGACACATTTTCACCAATTAGAGATAGTGTTGGAGATGTTGTGGGGATCTCTATTCGAGCAGGACAAAAAATATCCTAGATGGGTCCAAAGGCAAGAAGCAAAAGCATAACTATTGAATATATGCTTTAGACTTTTTGAGTGAAAAAGGAAGAAAGGACTGTTAGCTCTACTATACAATGAGGATTTTTTATGGTCAGAGACAGGCTTGGTCTACTCGGTTGTGCTCAAAAGGATCCAAGTATGCCCCAAAAGTCTTCAAAATCCTCTTAAGGATCATTCTAAGTCAAAATCATCGCAAGAGGAGAGCCCTTGGAAGAGCGGAAATACACTATTGGGAGGCAAAAACGCTCTAAAACCATGAAAAAACCCACAGGTTCAGGCTTAAACAATGTTTGCACAACAGCCATTAGATCTGGTCGATCAACGACCCAGATCTAATAAGAAAATCACAATTGGCGAAGGCGAATCGGCGGTATTGGCACAGATAGAAGGGGCATTGTGATTGCGATCAACGATGAAATGTGGACCGTTGATCGTGCACGCAGATCGACGACCCACATTGCATTGCTATATTGTTATCAACAAAAACCAAAGGAGGACTTATAGAGGGGCACAAGGCACTGCCAATCAGCGATCGTTGATGATCAGATTGGCGGGTCGCATCGGCGGAGGTAAATCGGTGAAGACCATGGGGCGCAGCCTTTAAATGTATATGTGCACGATGCGACAAAACCCGGACCCGATGGGTTTCTGGAATGAAATTGTTTAAATATTTGAAGTCCGGAGGGAGGCCTTTCTCATTTATTTCTCGTGTTTTTCAAGTATTTCAAGGAACAAAGGGAACAAAGGGACCAGGCCGAGTGCGACATGCGACAGTGACCTAAAGGGCGGGATCAATAAAGGAATTAATCATGTTTATGGACTTTTTGAAGTTCGAAAAGGACAGAGAGGAGCGGGAATTCTCAGAATTGTTGTGCTTTCCGTTCATAACAAAAAGCAATCACTATCCACGTTTTAAAGGGATTTCATAGGCCCGAAGAGCCATTCCACCACAGAGTAGAGGTCGAATTAATGACAAAGCAGTCTTGGAGCCATAACACACACAGCTAGCCCGCAACAGAAGTGATCCAAGTGCATTTCCTCCTCAACAACCACATTCAACAGACAGTATGGCCGAGAAGGAAAATGACATGCCTTGAGTAGATCACAAGCATTTATCAGTTATGGAGTTCGTTTCACATTACACTCCACCTATTCAAGAAGGACAATAGAGCATTCGAGAAGATCAAATTCATCCACTACAGCAAGTAATCGCACTCAGACTCCATTAGAGAGTTAAAGCAATTGGTGGTCCATTATGACCCCTCCACACTGAGAACAACAGAACATTTTTGTAATCAAACTCTATATATACCCAAAAACACAATGTAATGAGGGTTGATGGTTGTTGTTTTGATGTAAAGTTCAACTTTTGGAGACTGTAACTAATTTGATACTTGCAGCGTCCGGTCTTCATTTTCAGCTAATACAAGCTTCTTTTGTTGTTTGTTGCTCACTTTCCACTTCTATTCTATTCTAGGTTGTGCCTGTTATGTAGCTGTTGCATGTGCTCTTGATATTTAGCATTAGAGGGGCTGTCATCCCACCTCTGTGTTGAAGTCTAGTATGTATCATTGAATGTGTTACGCAAGTTTCTGTTTACTTAGTGCTAGAGATCTATCATCATGTCTATGCATTAGGAAAGAGATTTGCAGACCTCTTTACTGGTTGCAGCCAACCATCACAAGGTCCTATGCATCTGCTGGTGTGGTCAGTATTCTCCATGTTTACCTAATCCTCAAACTGTGAGTAATTGGTGGTCTAAAGCCTTGTATTCTGGGGGTGTTCACCCATGTCTGGAGTTAAGCATAGTAGAAGTGGTTATCTGGCTTGGACAAGCATCATTCCTTCCATTCATCCATTTCCAACATTTAGTTGAGTTTGTAATGTTCCTGAGCATCTCTGAGATACAACCTAGGAGAGTTTCGTCGGGTGATAACATTAATTGGTGTCGTTGCCAGGGAGAGGAGATTGAAGCTCAGCTTCCCTGGGAGAGAACACAATTCTAGATTTTGATGATAGACAAAGTGTGGGCACATTTCTGGTTGTAATCATCTATCTGGTGACTCCACTGTAGGAAGACCAACCTTTGGCGACTCCACATTACAGTCCTGGCTCAGTTATGAGGCATGCTCAAAGAAATCCTTAGAAATCACCAGCTATTCCAGTGCCTGACCCTGAGAAGATTGTCAAATCGCAGAAGAAAACATCGTAGAAAAGAGCATCAAGATCAGGTAAGCCTTAAAAGTCCCATGTATCTCTGCTAGTGAAAAATCACCTTCAGAGATTCATAAAGCTCCTGTTCATTCATTTCCCTTTCGGATCTCAGTCCAAAGAAAGCTTCCCATGTTGTCCATCATATTCCTCTTTCTCTGTTACCCATTTCATTGATCCATATCACTCAGTCTACCAGTATCATTCCACCTACCTTAGTCATGGCAAGCCAGTAAGCACTTACGAAGATAGAAAGAATCGTTGCTGCTAGTTATGGACCCTTGGTCTTACCTGTCCCTTTGAATGCCATGCCTGTAGGAGATTATCAGAAAAATATGTTGAAGTTTACTGGTACAAAATGAGTAACAGCTGAAGAGCACCTTGAATCCTTTTATAGCTATGCTGACAACCTGGATATCAATGAAGCTGATGTGTGGATGAGGCTTTTTGTCCAAAGCCTAGACGGGGAAGCCAGAAAATGGTTCAGAGAATTAGCCCCTAGGTCTATAGCAGATATTCATGCCTTAAATGATGTGTTCCTAAAGCACTGGGGGGATAATAAAGATCTGCTCTACTATCATACTGAATTTGGGAACTTGCAGAAGGAGAACGGTGAGCTGTTGTCTGATTTCAACATCAGATTTAACCATATGATAGTAGAATACCAGCTGAAGTCAAACCCACCCCTACTTTTGCTATGTTTACTTATTCCAATGCCTTCAATTCTCAGTTCTACCTGCTGTTAAGAGAAAGAAGATGTGCTTCTTTGGCTGATATGCAAGATGCAACCTTTGAAGTAGAATCAAACATCATAACTGCAGAGAGGCTCGGAGGTGATGCTGAGAGGAGAAGACAGAGGGGTGAGTCCTAATCATCCTCAGATCTTAATATTGGCCAGGATGATAGAATCTTTAGCCTCTAAAGTTTCTAGATTAAGAGTTGAGTAGCATTTTGAGGAAGCAGGAGCTCCTGGTGCCTTTTCTCTTTCAGATCCAAATCCATATAGAGGATCACAAGAGCAGTTGCAGATTTTGCAGAGAAACAAAGATTCTAACGAAGACCAAAGGGTGAAAACCATTTTTCAGAGTATAGTCATGGAAGAGGAGCAGTTTGAAGAAGAGGAGGAGATCCATGGTTTGGAAGATAAGGGCAGTGCCCCTTTCTTAACCAGAGTTGCCTATGAAAGGTCATTATCCAGCGGCACTACTCATGAGTTTGTTGTACTTGCAGAACAACAAGCTTATCAGTAGAAGCAACCAGCAACGGGTCTCACCATCCTCGAAGAATTTGAGCCTACAGCTTGCCCAACTTCTGATGACTTTGCATCGCTGCAAATTGACCAACCTGCCATTATCCTCAGTCCAGTGATCAAAAAGGGAGGAGAAAGCTCCCCATCATCTTATGCTTCTCTGTCTGTTCAAGTGACAATCCCTCATAGCTGCCTCCTAAGCACTGAGGCAGGCCATGATTTAAGGCCCAAGGCTGATATGGATAATATTTGTCTTGATATGCAAAAGCCTACCCAGGTGGCCTCCACACAACTTGAAAGGGCAGTTTGTCAGATGGCAAAGGAAGAGGATGCATAGTTGTGGGACTCCTCCTTGGATGTGGACTGTTCTAAAAAAGACACAGGAACAGATGATGTCTTTGTGTCCTCCACACAAGAATACATTGGTTCACCATTTATGTTAATTGTGCAGGACACAGATGACACAAACAAGTACACAGCAACCATGGTTATCAGCAGGTGTACAAAGGCTCCCATGAAGAACATCCAAGGATGAGAATATATAGAAAGAGGATGAAATTCAGATCATCTATACCTGACAAGGTTAAATTCCCTAAACTTTTTGAGGTAGATGGTCAAATAAATCCAATTCTGAAGCTCTTTGATGAACCGGCTGATAGGCAGGCTGAGAGGGGGAGAATCAGTTTTGATGGTCCAGTAGATGGCCAGTTTTTGAAGATTTATGTTGTTTAAGGTTTTCGAGCCTTAATGATTGTAAGCATGTTCTTTTACAGGTTTTAGCGTAGACTTAATTAGACTCCATGCCCAATGGAATACTAGGAAATGTTTTTAAGCTTGTTCTGTATGAAGGCATTGGTTTGCAGTTCTTGAGACCTCACAGGGAGGATCTCATCCCTAGAAGGAGCCAGTGTTAGCTCTGCTATACAACAAGGATTTTTTATGGTCGGAGACAGGTTTGGTCTGCTCGGTTGTGCTCAAAAGGATCCAAGTATGCCCCAAAAGTATTCAAAATCCTCTTAAGGATCATTCTAAGTCAAAATCGCCGCAAGTAGAGAGCCCTTGGAAGAACGGAAATACACTATCAGAAGGAAAAAAACACTCTAAAACCATAAAAAAACCCACATGCGCAAGCTTAAACAATGGTTGCACAATAGCCATTAGATCTGGCCGATCAACGACCCAGATCTAATCAGAAAATCGCAATCGGTGGAGGCGAATTGGCAGTATCGGTACAGACAGAAGGGGCATTGCGATTGCGATCAACAATGCAATGTGGACCGTTGATCGCGCACGCAGATCGACGACCCACATCACATCGCTATATCGCTATCAGCGAAAACCAAAGGAGGACTTATGAAGGGGCACAGGGCACGGTCGATCAGTGATCCCCGATGATCGGATCGGCGGGTCACATCGACGGAGGTAAATCGGCGAAGACCATGGGGCACAACCTTTACATGTATATGTTCACGATGCGATGAAACCCGGACCCGATGGGTTTCTGGAATGAAATTGTTTAAATATTTGAAGTCTGGAGGGAGGCCTTTTTCATGTATTTCCCATGTTTTTCAAGTATTTGAAGGAACAAAGTGAATAAAGGGACCAGGCCGAGTGCGACATGTGATAGTGACCTGAAGGGTGGGCCCAATAAAGGAATTAATCATGTTTATGGACTTTTTGAAGTCCGAAAAGGACAGAGAAGAGTGGGAATTCTCAGAATTGTTGTGCTTTCCGTTCATAACAGAAAGTAATCACTATCCACGTTTTAAAGAGATTTCATAGGCCCGAAGAGCCATTCTGCCACAGAGCAAAGGTCGAATTAATGAAAATGTAGTCTTGGAGGAATAACACGTGCAGCTAGTGCACAACAGAAGTGATCAAGGTGCATTTCCTCCTCAACAACCGCATTCAACAGACAGTATGGCCAAGAAGGAAACAGACATGCCTTGAGCAGATCACAAGCATTTATCAGTTATGGAGCTCGCTTCATATTACACTCCACCTGTTCAGGAAGGACAACAGAGCATCCATGAAGATCAAATTCATCCGCTACAACAAGCAATCGCACTCAGACTCCATCAGAGAGTTAAAGCAGTTGGTGGTCCATTATGACCCCTCCACGCTAAGAACAACAGAACATTTTTGTAATCAAACTCTATATATACCCAAAAACACAATGTAATGAGGGTTTATGGTTGTTGTTTTGATGTAAGGTTCAACTTCTGGAGACTGTAACTACTTTGATACTTGCAGCGTCTGGTCTTCATTTTCAACTAATACAAGCTTCTTTTGCTATTAATTGCTCACTTTCCACTTATATTCTATTCTAGGATGTGCCTATTATGCATATGTTTCATGTGCTCTTGATATTTAGCATTAGAGGGGCTATCATCCCACCTCTGTGTTGAAGTATAGTATGTATCATTGAATGTGTTATGCAGGTTTCTGTTTACTTAGTGCCAGAGAGCTGTCATCCTGTATGTGCATTAGGAAATAGATTTACAGACCTCTTTACTGGTTGCAGCCGGCCATCACAGGGTCCTGTGCATCTACTGGTGTGGTCAGTATTCTCCATGTTTACCTAATCCTCAAACTGTGAGTAATTGGTGGTCTAAAGCCTTGTAGTCTGGGGGTGTTCACCCATGTCTGGAGTTAAGAATAGTAGAAGTGGTTATCTGGCTTGGACAAGCATCATTCCTTCCATTCATCCATTTCCAACATTTAGTTGAGTTTGTAATGTTCCCGAGCATCTTTGAGATACAACCTAGGAGAGTTTCTTGCGGTGATAACAAGGACATTTGGATGGTCCTTGGTAGTTACATTTTTTAATGTTGTCCTATGTTATAGTTTTATTCTCAATTAGGAGCCAAAAAAAGGAGGATATCTTTGGTCAAGTATGTTACTTCCATTTTTTTTTCCTTGACCTCATCAGTTGGTAATGCTTGATGCCCTACTTCCAAATGATATGCTTCATGTATGGTGAAGGTTCCTTTTGTAGTGTAACCCCATCAGATCTTGTCTGGTTGAGATGAGCCAGGGATAAGATTTTATTAAAGGTTTCCCCAGAATTGTTTCCAATGTTCTTTCGTTAGCTTGGGTTGCAAAGTTTCGATTTGTAACCATTTTCTCTATTCTTTTTTTGTAGATATTGATCCAATAATTTGCCAGCTTTGTTAGACCTTGAGTAGTCATCTTCTCTCGCATATTTTCCAGCTATTTATGATAACCAAATTTATGGAGTTGTTGCCAAGGGTCCTCCTAAAACATAGTAGTACGATTGTCTTTGACTTCCCAAAAGAAGTGTTGTTGGATTAAGTGCATTCCTTTTTTAGCTCGAGACCATATAGAGGAACTAGGAGCCATGGTGTGCATAAGAACAAGGAGTTGTGATTTCGTGTAGGGGCATATTACAATGTTAGATGCATTTCCAAAGGTCAGAGCCTCCATGTATCCATCTACACCAAATGTTTGCACCCATGACAGTCACCATAATGGTGAGATCACATAAGCCTAGTCATCCTTTGAGCTTTGGTCTACAATGTTTTTCCCATGCCACCAGGGACCATTTTTTATCCATATTGGTGCCCCCCCAAATGAATGTGAGATGTATTTAGCAGAGTTCCTAGAATATCAAGGATGGTTCCATTAGTGCTTAACACAAATAGAAGGGAAGGTCTTGGAGCACATCTTTTAAAAGGACCTCTCTTCCAGCTACAATTAAGGAGAATAAGGCCCATCCTGCTAGTTTTCTATTAGATTTGGATAATAAATAGTCCTTCCATAAACCCCATTTGAGGGCGCTATCAACTACTGGAGCACCTAAATATCTCGAGGGAAGCTTGCATCTTTGGAAACCTAGAATATTGGCTATGTGTCACTGGATAATTATTGGAGTGTTGAATAAAAAATCTTGGGATTTGGTTTTTTAATTTCCATGCTCGAATCTTGAGAAAACTCCTTTAAATTTTGTAGGAATTCCCATACTTAAGAGATAGTGGGGTTTTGTTGATTTGGGGTAGCATCGGATGTGCTCTAGCCATGAAATTTGGTGGAGATGTTGGGGCACATGAGATCTCCAATACCCAGAAAGGGTTTGGGTAGATTCTAAACAGATCTCGTGATATTAAAATAATTAATGTTTTTAATGGAGTACCTAAGTCTAAACTTAGGGAAAATAAAATATTAATGTGTATTAATATGAATCTGTGTTAGAATGGTCCAAAAGACATGGATCAAGCTAGATCTAATATGAGCCATTGATTAGGGACTTCATCTCGGCCGTTGAGATGTCAATAGGAAAAGTATAAGAGGAGGCTTGAGGGTCACTTGGAGAACACACCAGATGATCAGTTATTCTATTCTCTAGAGCAGGGTTTGCTAATAGAGATAGAATCAGTGATCAGGAGAGCAACTGAGGGGCATTGAGTATAGAGAAACAGAGAAGGCAGAGATTGTGTTAGGAGAGCAGTGCAGTTGCACAAGACGATCAGAGTAGGGGTATCTCGACAAGCGATAGAAGGATTTCTAGGAGGGAAATCAGGACTCAGAGGGAGTCCAGAAGAGAACTTCCATACAAGAAGTAGAGACTCAAAGGAGTCGAACAGAGAACTTCCAGGAGGGAAGTAGAGGAGCATAATGACACTACATGGAGTAAGAGACTAGAATAGATTGGACGGAGCATCGAACTTCGTAGTCTGGAAGGCCAGAATCTTATCAGTGATTGACAGGAATCGTGTCAAGAACTTCGCCTTGAAGGTTATAACTATCCCAGTCGACCCCAATGATAACGACAAGTATGAAGAGGCGATGGTGAGGTCCAAGTGCATTATCCTTGATGGGGTCAAGGATCATGTGGTACCACATATAACTGAGAAGGAAACGACAGTTGAGATGTGGGAGGCTCTCAAGAACCTGTACCAGCATACTTATGTGCAAAGAAGAATGCTGCTCGAGAACCAGATGAGGTCGTATCAGATGAAGAAGGGTCAATCGATTGACACCTTCCTTAGAGGACTGAATGAGATTTGAGGCTAGTTGACTGCAATAGGAGCAACACCGAATCAGGAACTTATGGTGAGGACAACCCTGAATGTTGTCTCAGAATATTGGGAAGTGTTTGTCCAGAGTATCCTGGGAAGAGAGACTCTTCCACCTTGAGACGAGATGTGGGCAGCTCTTTGCTAGGAAGAGACCAGACGGTAGTCGAAGATAGGTAGCAGCAGCAAAGGGATCAAGATCAAGTAGGAGGAGGAAGATATGGCCCTAACATCTGAGGGAAAGCAGGATAAGAAAAATAAGAAGGATCTCTCCAAGATCAAGTGCTTCCATTGTGGGGAGATGGGTCATTATGTGACCCAGTGCCCAAGGAAGAAGAGTAAGGGAGAGTCTTCTGAGACTAAGGCAGTGCCAGCATGGGCAGAGAAGGAAGTTTTGACAGATGATGACTGTGCCATGAGTGCGCACGCACCACTTTAGTTGAAGTGGGGAGACATCGAGCTATATTTAGGTAGACTACAGGTGATGAAGGGCAGGCTCCTCAAGGTACCCAACCTCTTGGATTAGACCTTGCTACAGGAGCCTCGACAAGGAGTAGCAGGATTGGCTGAGTGGGTAGAGATGGATGCAGATGGAGTGACAGAGAGAGCTATAGTGCAGGAGCCCCAAGACAACCTAGAGCTAGTAGGCTACAATAGTGCAAGAGGCACAAGAGAGTTGGACCAGTGCAGGAAGGCAAAGAGAGGTGTGCAACAGTGCGAGATGCAGAGAGTTGTTGCAGTAGCTCAGAGGTCAGAGAGAGGGAACACTTGTCAGCGGCAGAGGGAGCTTCAGCATCAGTGGGTGTTTCTAGCCCAACAGGGAGGTCAGTTGGGAGATCAATTACTTACTTCTCAGTAACTAAGTTGCAGTACAATAGTGGGTAGCACGATGCAGCATGACAAGAGGGGGTGCAGTGCGGATGCAGTGCTGGGAGAAAGGACCAACAACAACACAGTTGCATATGGAGCTATCGTATAGATGCAACAACAGCAGTACAAGATACAGTAATTCAGAGGATGTTGGGCAGAAAGGCCTAGCATCAACACAGGTACCAATGTCGGATGATCAGAGTAATACTCAGTGAGGAGTATTGCTAGAGCATAGTCTTTGCTAAGAGGGAGTGTTGATTTGGGGTAGCATCGAATGTACTCTAGCCACGAAATTTGTTGGAGAGGTTGGGGCACATGAGATCTCCAAAACCCAGAAAGGGTTTGGGTAGATTCTAAATAGATCACATGATATTAAAATAATTAATATTTTTAATGGAGTCCCTAAGTCTAAACTTAGGGAAAATAAAATATTAATGTGTATTAATATGAATTTGTGTTAGAATGGTCCAAAAGACATGGATCA